>VMOF01000369.1:24055596-24161499 GCA_011764245.1 Trialeurodes vaporariorum | reverse complement strand
AAAGTTCCGCGACAATCACCAAAAATCAGAGTTCTTTTTAACTGAATGTTATTGTATTTCAATAAAATATTTTAATGGTTCGCATAAATTGCATTGATATTGTGCTAACTATAATGGAATTCAGGACGCTCATTTCAAACATGATAAGCGCATTTTACTTTTTTTGCTCTGTAGTTTAAAGTGGAAAATAACTATAAGATATTTAGATCAAAACTAAAGATTAATTCGAACTTGGCAGGTCAATATACACCGGAAATCACACGCAATATGCATACATGTATGATCGTAAGATTAAGAGTAATCGTAAGTAATCGAAGCACATACAGCGCACGATTTTTACATAAGTTGTAAAACAATATAGTAAAACTGGTGGAGCAATAAAATTTATATTAATTCAGACGCGTTTCGAGCGACTATTTCCGCAGCATACTTAAGTGACTGGGTCTGTTGCAAATTGTTGGTGCAGCTTTATGGAGAGTTTGATTTTTCTGAAGCATTGCGTGAAAATCACATTGAAAGCATCAAAAAGTCTCAAAATTCACTCATGACCCCATTAAAGTCGTTGAGAGAGAAATCCAATAAGATGGCGGCCAAATGAACGGGTCACCAGTCACCACGAGGAATCCCATGTAATTACACCTTCCTGTATGATGAAACCTTCTTCTTTAATTAATCATTTTTCTCCGTATAGAATGATGCAATTATATAGGACTCCCATTGGGACCCACTTATTTGACCACCAACTTAGAATTTTTTAAACCGCATTCATTTCATGAATTTGTGAGTCGATTTTTGAAGTTCCTAATGCTCTCAGCGTTATTTTTAAGTTATTTAACACCATTAAATAAATCCTCCATATATATAGCTGTAGCAAAAGTTTGCAACAGACCAATTGCGACTGATCTGTGATCTGATTTTGAGTTCACGGATTCCGATATTGTAGTGTTGCCACCGCTGCCAAATTTCGCTCGTCATCAATAAATTTAAACAAAATATTTAAATATTTTCGGGATTGTAAAATATTTTATTCAAATTTATATAGATAAGAGATTTGGCAGTGGTGCATAAACATTACAATCACGTATTTCACGAAAAGGACTCAAAATCATATCACTAATCGCACTCATTGGCGCCTGTAGCGGGGGGCAAGAGGGGCACTTGCCCCCCGTGGAATTCAAAACATTCAAAATTTCACGATAAAAAATGGAAGGAACAAAAATAAATGGAATGTCAATCAAAGGAATAATAGTTGACGAACTTCATTATTTGTTTGTTTTGTAATTTTAACTCACTTTTCGCAAAGAACAGTAGAATTAAACATTTTTTTTATATCATTTTCGCATGACTGTTGGTTGTCCCTTTATTCATTGTATCAAACACTTCAAAATTATCATTGTTATTTGGTACACCTACAACAATGGCTTGGTTAGTAATTGGTTACTGTTTGGATGAAGAAAAAAAAATGCCTTTTTTCTTCGGGGGTGGGGTCCCCTAGACCTTCCATTGGGGTTCAACAATTTTGCCCTCCCCTTGAAATTTTTTTTGCAGGCGCCCATGATCGCACTTAATCAGATAAAATTCACAATTCACTGGGTGAAATGGTCGTTCGAAACCTGTTTGAATTAGTATTATTGTTTTTAGTGAACACAGTGATTTTTACTTTATTATTCAACTATTTATGTTTGAGAGTTTGTCTTTATACAAACGTGCATGTTCGTCACATTATACATTACATTGCCTCATGGGAAATTAGTATATTGAGATGTATATTATATACAGTGTCATAGAGAATATGGCAATTCAGTTTGAATTGCTATATACTCTAAATCAATTCTCTCGAGTCCAGATAGCTCCAGGTTTCGACGCAGTGTGTGCTGAAGAAAAGCGTGGCGCGTATTCGGTGGAGAGGAAATGATCTTATTAGATATTCAGGCATCGTTTTTCCATTATAATTGTAATCGTGAAGAATGGAAAGGAGTGCAGGAAGATGAAACGCCACGTTTGCTTTTCCGTACACTTCAGCTTTAGAAAAGTATATATGGACTCACGGTAAACAGCACACCTGTGATTTTAAGGTACAGTATAATTGCAGGCAAGCAGGCGGTTCTTAATCAAAGCGATCTCTCCGGAAGACGGGCCCACCAAACATGAGGTGTGCTTTTCCCTCAAAATCTACACACAGGGTGACCCACCGTGCAGGCACAGAAGAATATAACAGAGAAAAATTCCCTGTTGCTGTAACAATATATACGTCTGTTTAATACTTACCTATAACCGGAAATTCTGGTTGCTGTAACCCGAATTCCGGTAACTGTAACTGGAATTTTGGTTGCAGTCACCGGATTTTCCAGTTACTTCAACAAGAATTCTGTTCAAGAAAGAAGACTTTTCCTTAACGGATTTCTGGTCGAATTAACACGAAAATGTGTCTCAATGAATCAGAAAGGAAACTCTACGTAAAAGCAAATGGAATTTATTTCCCATTAAAAATGGTAGACATGGCTTTTTCCCTGGTGTAATTTTGCATTGCATTGCATGAGGATAATTTAAATTTTCTCTGTTGGACCAGAAAGTAATGCTTTAAAATCATTAATCTTGGTTTTCATTTTGAGCGTTCTATTCTGTGGTGACAGGAATTTTTCTGGCAAAATGAAATAGCAACCCCTCCCCCCCCCCCCCCCCCCCAAGGACTGGTACGTGGTCTTCTGGGCAGAAAAATGGCGTTACTTTTTTTTAATTAAATTGAAACATTGCAAATTACAAGGTGCCTTAGAATAAGAGAAAAAATAAGAGAGAAAATTATAACAAATTCATATCATTTATAGCCAGTATTGTGCATTAATAAACTGACTCGTTTAGACTTGGATCGTTTTAATTAATGATTATATCATTACTCGTCAGTGCATGGCTAAAAACATTTATACAAATAAAAGTTTACGATTGTTTAATTCCTCTTTTAATGATGAATTTTATTTCGTTAAATTTTTTTTTTACCACTGATGATGATAATTGATGATTGAAATGCCTACATGGCTCAGTGAGTCAATTCATTAAAACAAGATTTGCTAAAAAGTATGATTTTGTTTTCATTTTATTTTTTATTTTTTCTTTTATTTTAATTGAATCACGGCAGCATTCAAGTAATATATTTACTTTTTCATGACGATTTGTTAATTCCAAAAAACAAACAAAAAACAAAAAACAAAAAACAAAAAAACAAAAAAAAACAAAAAAACAAAAAAAAACAAAAAAAAAAAAAAAAAATACGCTGTTTAGTAGATCTGAAACACTCTGTACATTATGATCTAATTACGCATTCTTCGGAAGAGCACCTCTGCACCTACCTCGTGTTTTAAAAGGGGTTTCCATTGAGAGACAGGTCGTACATAACTGTGGTATCCGGTAAACATAAGGTGTGATCTTTCGAAAGGAAGGGTCCCCCAATCACTCAGAGACTTTCTCGGGAAAGATATGCACCTGATGTTTTACGGGCTTTATTCTAGAAACCGCCTTAATTATTGTGATCGAGTGGAGTGGAGAGGCAAATGAAGTTGGAAAATTTGGAATCCTCTTCACAATATGCAAAGGAATGCGTTTACTTGGAACCGTGGAGACCACGTAGCCTCTCTATTTAAACGAAAAAGGCTTTATGGAGCATCTGATGATCTTTTCACGACAGATCAACATGGACAGAGGATTACAAAGCAAAAGAGGTGGACTAGTAAAACCTTAAAGGGTTTCTAAATTGTGTAGCGATTTAGGTGGTTAAAAAATAACCATCCACTGACCGCAAATACTGACCGCATGACAGTGAAGAATAAAAAAACTTCGTTTACCTATTTTTTAATTACTGCGATGTAATAAACACTGCACGGTTGTCGTGATTTGTTAGAGCATCATTTTGCCGATATTTTTCGCTGTTTTGCTAGAAAACCAAAATATCGATTGAAATGACGGTTTTGGGATGTAAGTGGTGCTTTTTAGATGATTCTGAGCTGTAAGCTATTAAGTTATGTTGTTCACGATAGGAAGTAGGAAGAAGTGGCATGGAATATCGTGAGGAGGGGTGACCATACACGGAAAAAAAAGATTAGTGAAAATAACCATACGGATAACTGATTTTGGCACCTGCTAGATGTTATGGTAAACTTGACTAGAAGTATGGTACATTTACCGATACTTTGAGTAAATTCGACATGCAATCAGGTAACATCATCTAGTACCTAGTCAAAACATAGTATACTTCCAGTTAACATTACCATAACATGTAGCAGGTGCCAAAATCAGATATCCGTATGGTTATTTTCACCGTAGTTTTTTCCGTGTAGAGTTGAAATTTTCGCTTATTTAGGCATGCTTTCGGGGTCAAAGCTGAAGACACTTGGTGGTGACCTGACTGACCTTTTTTTTTTTTTTTCTATTTACACATTTTCAGTCGATTAAAGTGATGAAATTTTGTTTTTTTGTTTTTTGGGTCATACATTTCAGTCGATTGAGGGCTGAGGAGCATTCCTCCGTTTCCAACGATTGGACTTTTCGTAGATTCTGAATTGGTGCGTGTGATTGATCCTCCAGCTTCTCCCTCTATAATTACATCAGTGATCAGCCCAATAAATCACAACGTTGGAAAATATAAAAACGAAAAGCGAGCGACTTCTTTTATGATTTAATTCGAAGCTTTCCAACTTTGATATTCCGATTAAAATTGTAGACCGAGAAAGGGGGCCGTTTCGTCATGCAACCCCCCCCCCCCCCTCTAAGCTTGAATCCGCGTGCAAGCCACGTAGATTAATTTTAGACGCCGGTTAGATCACTTGTGTTGTTAGGGTAAGTGCCAAAAATAAGGCGGGATGAGGGAGAGGCAAAAATACAACAATTAAACAAGACCTTGGAGACATGAAAGGAACCGACGAAGTCTTGTGCGGTTGGAGAGGAGCGGTTTTCTCTGTACCCTCGCCAAAGAGGTGCTCCAAGAGTGCTTTTGTGAAGAGAAGCTAGAGAAGATGAGAAAAGAACAGCAAGACAATGCTTGTTTCAACCCTTCAAACACTCGAGCCGTCGGTCGTTTTAAGTTCCCTCTTCCTTCTCACAAAAGCCAAAAGCTCTGTTCCATTTTTCAGTCGAGGAGCCTGGAGCCCTTTCCTCCGTTGGATTTAGTCGCTACCTCAACTCTTGAGTTTTGGCTCTTTCGTGGCTTCCTCTCTTTCTGTAAATTTAATCTTCTCGTTTGCGCCCCCCCCCCTTTTAGGTGCTGCCTATGAACAATTGACTATATCATCTATCTCTCATTTAAATTTAGGTAAAAGTATCGAACAATAAAAGATTCAATTAAACCTAGCCTCTATTTGAAAGAATAAAAAAGAAAGAAAAAAAATCCAAAAACAGACCAATTTCAAAGTATACATGAAGATTGAAAAGTGAGCAAAGCCACACATGAAGTCATTTCAAATCCATCATTACAATTTTTTTACCTTCTTTGATACAGCTCATTTCAAGAAAGAAGGCCGATAACAGATCATGTATGGCTCGCTGCGCAAAGACATGTTTACTTTCTTGCGCACATGCGCAAAAACGCAAACTCGTCTCTGCGCAGTAAACAAACCCATCTGTCATCGGCCAACTTTCGTGAAACGACCTCTTTATCAGCCGTACCCACATCCTTTTCCTTTAATTTTCAATCGCTTTAAACGCTATTGAAGCCTTTACAGTGTTGGGCCATTCCGGATAAAATATAGTTTTCGTTACTTTTTAAAACTGTAATATTGCCTTTAAAATTATGTAGGTACATTTTCGATTTCGCTACAACGAATATGGAAAGTAAGTTGTGACCTCACAGATCTTTGTCTTCGCTAAGAAAGTTGAACTTTTTGAGATTTAAATTCGAAATTACAGTTTTAAAATTTAAAGGGTTACTTTAATATTGCTAGTATTTATCCGGATATAGTGCCAATTGAAAATCAATATTTCCTTGCTTACTTGAACCAAATGGGTATAAATAAATATTGTTCCACCTTGTTACTTATTTTTGCCTATGTCACTTGCGTTGAAGGCGTTCGCTCAAAGGTGCTGGTTTATTTTGTGTGCGAAAGTTCCGATTGAAAGCTCTTTTTCGTCAATTTAGGGGGCTTAAACTGTGTGGAACAGATGTAATCGAACAAAATAATACGAGTGTAGTCTTATAAATATAAAAGTTTTAATGTGTCGCAATACTGTCGCAAATGCCTGGTAAAGATCACATTTCAATTTATTTTTCCGGAACGAACTCAATTCAGTTGCTTAATGCCGAATTTTTGCCACAGTGAATTTGAGCTGAGCATGAACTTCATTGTAAAATGAAACAATGAACTAACGATACGTGCATTGAAAATAATAAAAGTTCACTCCTACGTCATTACAACGTTATTTTTAGTCATTCATCATCAGCATCATCATCATTTGTTTAATCAAGGCTTAAAAATTGCTGTAACCGTATAGTATATTTATCATCTGTGAAAGACGTTCGAAGCTGCAGAGGACCCAACTGTGACTCCGACCACTACTTAATGAAAGCCAAAATCCGAGAAAAAATAGCTAAAGTGCCAACAGTGGAGCAGAGGAAGACCAGGCAATGGGCAACCGAAAAGCTGAGAATAAACCCAGATTTGAAGCAAGAGTATCAAAAACAAATGAAAGAGAGACTGAAAGAGAAAGCAGAGAGCATAGAAAGGAAAGACCATACGGTAGAAGAAAAGTGGGCGGACATAGAAAATGCAATAAAGATTGCAGCCGAGCCGACCATCGGGGAAAAGAAGGTGAGCAGGAATGCCGAATGGTTCGACAATGATTGCGTCAACGCTGTGGAAAAGAAAAATGAAGCAAGGGGCAAAATGTTACAAAGAAATACAAGAGGTAATGCTGATAGGTATAAGCAACTAAGACGCCAAGCAAACAAGGTGATAAGGAAAAAGAAAAGAGAGTCCATAAAACAGCAAATAGAGGAAATAGAGCAACTAAGTAAGCAGAATAAAGTAGAAAGTTCTATGCAGCAGTGAGCAAAATGAGGAAAGGATTTCAACCAAGAGTAAGTGGATGCAAAAGTAAGAATGGACAGGTAATTGGAGAAGAGAAGAAAATCATGGAAAGATGGGCAGAGCACTTCAAAGAGTTGCTTAATGAGGCGAAAGAACAACAACAGGAAGAAACAGACAACGAAACAGCAGAAGGCGATGAAAGTTTGGTCGAAATTCCCACCAGAGAAGAAGTAGCAGAAAAAAGAAAGAGATTGGAAAACAACAAAGCGCCTGGAGAGGATGGAATAACAGCAGAACTACTCAAGAATGGAAGGCACTGATAGATGAAATATCCGAATTAATAAAGGTAGTAAGGAAAAAAGAGAAAATGCCATCAAGTTGGAATATAGGTACAATTTGCCCAATCTTTAAGAAAGGAAACAAATTAAATTGCTCAAACTACAGGGGAATTACGTTGCTGAGTATAACATACAAAATACTATCATCGATAATCAATGAAAGGCTCAAGAAAACGGTAGAAAAAGAGATCGGAGAATATCAGTGTGGCTTCAGACCAGGCAGAGGAACATCTGATCAGCTTTTTGTAATTCGACAGATAATGGAAAAATTCTACGAACATGGAATTGATCTACATATGCTCTTCGTCGACATTAAAGGAGCATTCGACAGCGTCAACAGAAAAGAGCTAAGGAAAGCGCTTGAAGAATTGCAAGTACCACAGAAACTGATCCGCCTGGTGTGTATGACCATGAGTAGCACGAAAGCAAAGGTCAAGCTCGGTAACAAGATGAGTGAAGCCTTTAGATTTAATAAAGGAGTTAAACAAGGTGATGGATTATCAGGGACGTTATTCCTAATAGCTCTACACCTAGCTGTAAAACGCGTCGACCAAAGAGGAACAATATTTAACAAACTGAGCCAGATATGTGCCTACGCCGATGATATAGCCATCATAGCAAGGACAAGAGGAAAACTCATCGAAATCTACAAAGAACTCAAGAAAAGAGCCAGGACCCTGGGACTAGAAGTAAATGAGTCGAAAACTAAGTACATGATTATGTCTACATCAGAAGAAAGAAGAAAACCACAAGGCTTACGCATTGAACAGAGGCATTTTGAAGGAGTAGAGTCTTTCAAGTATCTAGGTAATATAATCAACAACGAAGCCAAAACATCCAAGGCAATTAAAGATAGAATTCAAGCAGGAAATAGAGCGAGAGCGTTTTACGCAAACCTGCAAATGATGAAAAGCAAGATATTATCCCGTAAAACCAAAATGCAAATATATATGACTTTGATTAGACCTATGGTAACATATGGAAGTGAAACACGGACGTTGACTGAAAACGATCAAACTTACTTAAGAGGGTTTGAACGAAAAATTGTGAGGAGAGTATTTGCAGCAGTTAAGAACAACAACGGAGATGGCGAATACGGGATAATAAGGAAATTGATGGAATACTGGAAGAAGGATACATTGTCCGCTTCATCAAAGCTCAAAAAATCCAGTGGCTTGGACATATAGAAAAGATGGAAGAAAACCGAATGCCCAAGAGAGTATTGAAGTCAAGAATACTGTCAGTAAGAAAAAGAGGAAGACCAGGGCTGAGGTGGCTAGACGGAGTGGAAAAAGATTTGGCCATAATGAATGTAAAAGGATGGATGGATAAAACCAAGGACAGAAGGCTCTGGAGAGAAATTGTTGAGGAGGCCAAAGCCCATCCAGGGCTGTAGCGCCGGCAGTAAGTAACCGTATAGAACTCGGAAAATCACATTTTGAGATTACATCCATACTTTAAAAAGGTAATCGGGGAGAATTTTAACTAAATACCCTCTACCACTCAGACACGCCGATTTCAATGAAGGTAATATTATTCCTATTCGATAAACAACTATAGTTTACTTCATCTCAACACATATTGGTTTCATTGAAATCGGTACGTCTGATCACCCCTAAAATCCTGCCCAACTCCTTTTACGAGCAATTGATGTGGCCATTCTCTCTACTCTGACTATGACAAAAGCTCAAAAACAGACCCATTTGCTAAATTCAGATCCTAGAGATAAAACTTCACCGACTGAACTGCTTACAATATTATAAATACGTGGAACTATTGTCACACATTATTGAGGTGACGCTTCATAACACGAGACCAATCCAATTAGCGAGGGATATATACGTAATTTGCACTCAAACTAAATTCAATGTAAATATTGTGGAAACGGAAACTATTCCGATTAATGTCCCCAAAAAGCAAACGTTATATTGATCTTAGTTTCTATGTGCACACGCTGACTCGACATACACAACACAGCATTAGCTGTTAATTGCAGCTGCTGCTGATGGACTCGTAAATAGCCGGGTCTGCTGTTCCACAGAAATTTCAATACTTACCGAACGTTAGTTTCGAGTGAAGAGCAAACCCGTTGTTTTGTTGACACTCGTTTAAGTAACCGCACCTTAATTACGTTTTATCAACACGGCGAACACTGGATTGAAACATGGATATTACAGGACATGAAAAGTTACACATTTCAGTGTTAATATTTGTTGCAGAAACCCAACGAGCTATGTATTTATCTAGAGTTGCGGTTTAATACGTGACCTGCGTAAGCACCATGGGGGATTTTTAGGTTAGGATTAAGCGAGTAATTTGTCCATTTGATTCCGTGTATTTTGGTTCGGCGCGACGCAGAGAGGACCGGAACATGCTTTGATCCACTGTGCGTTGCGCCGCACCAAAATACATGGGAATCAAATGGACAAATTACTCGCTTAAACCTAACCTAAAAATCCCCCATGGTGGTTACCCAGGTCACCCATTAAACCGCCACTCTAGATAAATGCATAGCTCGCGTTGCAGAAACCACGTTATTATTTTAACTTTTATTAGCTCTGAGGGCCGATCATTTACTTCATCGTTAAACCGATCGATAAGACTGTGTATGAGTGATACTATTGGTCGAATGTTGTGAAACTTGGCTGTTGCTATGGTAACCATCGTTATAGTGTCCGTTTTTTAAAGGTTACTCATGAATAGCCTTTATAAAACGAGACTCTTAACGATGGTTACCATAGCAACAGCCAAGTTTTACAATTTTCGACCAATAGCATCACTTGCAGACAGTTTTATCGATCGGTTTAATGATGAAGTAAATGATCGGCCCTCTGACATGAATGATTTATTCACACGTTTTCAATAAGTTATCTTGCAATGTATTGTTCATAATCTTGCTTTTTATTCGTAAAGTCATGTTCAAGAAATTATATACTTTGGACCGCTGCGCGGTGGGTGGCGATTATCATTATCAAAGAATGCGTTGCATGTTGCATAACCGTGGGATTCGCGCGGCGCGCTTTATTGGTGTCAATTTTACTTAATGTATTAAATTTTAATCACGCGACTTCGATGTTCGCATTTACCCGTATCGACGCTTTTTTTCTCGCTCTTTCTCTCTCTTCCTCTCTCACTCACTCACTTCCTGTCCCTCTCTCACTATCTGTTTTGTTATTTTCCAGGTCGAGGAAAAATAGTTGGTTACTCTGTCTATTTGTTCGCCTACGGGACCTGGAACGGTAGAAAATTATACATCGAAGATATTTATGTAACCGAAAAATATAGGTCAAAAAAAGTTGGATCCGCACTATTCAACATGCTAAACAAGGTAATTGTTTGTTTTTCATATTTTACACTTTCAAAATTCAAGTTATTACGGAGGGCGGGGGGTGGATGTTTTTAATTTTTAGCGTAAACTAGAGCGGCTCATTAACAATAATTGCATTCTCTGTCTCTCTCATTTCTCCATTAAATATACAGGGTGTTTCACATAACCTGCTCACTATGGTTTTCTTGAACACATGACGATAAAAAAATCGAGAAAAATCGGTTTTATACTAATTCGGACCTGAAGTTTCATTTAAAAATACTGTCACAACCCAAAATTTGGTTTTTGGGGGGTTTTCAGGGGGGGCACCCCCCGAATCTCGAAAATTTCAAATGACAACCCCCATCTTGTGATACCTCCTTTGAAAGGGCGTAAAATTCTAAGCATTTTGGCTTAAACCGGAAGTCAATAACTTTTTTCGTGTTCGAGATATCGAAGGTCGAAGTTCGATTTTGGACCAATTTTCGAAAATTCGTAACTCCTACGAAAAGAGTCGTAAAACAAAAAACTGCACATGCAAAATACTCTACTTGATGAGTACTTTCAAGAAAAAAATACGAATTTAGAATCAAACAAATTGTAAGCCAACTTTTAGGCACCTTAAAAATTTTGGCGGGAAAACCCCGATACATCAAAATTTTCAAATGGCAACCCCTATCATTGAACGTCTCATGCAAAAAGGCGTAAAAAGTCGTGCATTTTGGCGCAATCAAAAGTTCAATATCGTTTTTCTTATTCGATATATCGAAAATCGAAGTTCGATTAGGACCGTTTTGCGACCCTGTAAATAATGGATCCTATCGTGTGATACATCATTCGAAAGCGCCTAAAAAATCAAGAATTCTAGCGCAAACCGGAAGTCAATACCTTTTTTTGCGGTCGAGATATCGCAAGTCAAAATTTAGTCTCCGCTTAGGGCCCACCTTAAATTTTGACTTGCGATATCTCGACCGCAAAAAAAGGTATTGACTTCCGGTTTGCGCTAGAATTCTTGATTTTTTAGGCGCTTTCGAATGATGTATCACACGATAGGATCCATTATTTACAGGGTCGCAAAACGGTCCTAATCGAACTTCGATTTTCGATATATCGAATAAGAAAAACGATATTGAACTTTTGATTGCGCCAAAATGCACGACTTTTTACGCCTTTTGCATGAGACGTTCAATGATAGGGGTTGCCATTTGAAAATTTGATGTATCGGGGTTTTCCCGCCAAAATTTTTAAGGTGCCTAAAGTTGGCTTACAATTTGTTTGATTCTAAATTCGTATTTTTTTCTTGAAAGTACTCATCAAGTAGAGTATTTTGCATGTGCAGTTTTTTGTTTTACGACTCTTTTCGTAGGAGTTACGAATTTTCGAAAATTGGTCCAAAATCGAACTTCGACCTTCGATATCTCGAACACGAAAAAAGTTATTGACTTCCAGTTTAAGCCAAAATGCTTAGAATTTTACGCCCTTTCAAAGGAGGTATCACAAGATGGGGGTTGCCATTTGAAATTTTCGAGATTCGGGGGGTGCCCCCCCTGAAAACCCCCCAAAAACCAAATTTTGGGTTGTGACAGTATTTTTAAATGAAACTTCAGGTCCGAATTAGTATAAAACCGATTTTTCTCGATTTTTTTATCGTCATGTGTTCAAGAAAACCATAGTGAGCAGGTTATGTGAAACACCCTGTATATTGCATTTGTTATACAAATTGAGAAGGGATAAAATCCTGCCCCTTTTTATTTACCATTTCGCAACGTATATGTATACTTACTCCCAAAGAGGAAATGAGAACGATGGAAGAGATCCTCGGGCGCCATTGACGTGAAAAACCGGTTTCTAAGTTGGGTTCAAGAATTATATAAGTCTTTCTCTCTCTTCTCTTATTTGAATGTATGAGTTAAAACAGGCTGGAGATAGAGAGAGAGAGCGAGAGGCTTCAACTTTTATGTAGCTATGTTCTTTCCAAATACACAAGTTCAAATGGGAGGAGAGAAAGAAAGAAGCATTCCTTGATCTGCCTAAAAAATGCCTAGTCAGCCTAGTCATGCTTGTTAATTAGATAGATGATGTTTTTCGGGTCGTTTAGTTTTTTCTTCTCGTTGAATAACTGACTAAAGCTTCTCAAAGTAAAAGTCCTGGAGGGTAGAGTAGAGAGTTTCCTGTTTTTCTGCTGTTGGAACGTTGGTTTCGATGACTTAAAAGTTCCGAGTGTCTCAAATTAAAGCAATTAGTGCATCTTCTTTTGATCTTCCGTTGCAACAAAGAGCATAGTAAAATCTGTTGTCATAACCTGTAAATCAGTTAAATCTGACAGCCGACCTCAGCATCGATTTTTTGCTACTTTTTGGCATTTCTATGGTTATCATTGACCCCCATCTCCAAATGCGTTTCCTTTGTAAACATTTAAGGGGATTAATGAGACACACAAGATTCTAGAGGCAGCTTTTCAAGCTGTGTTTACTGAACCACTGAACCATGCATTGAAGACTCAACGGAATAAACATAAGTTATTTGGCATGTTGAATTAATTTTTGGAACCTTTCTTCAACAGTTCAAAACAGGAGAAAAGCATTTTTTCTTTTGGTTTTAAACGCCAAAAATCCTCTTTTTGTCAACAATTAATACCTCAGTAAAAACTTCTGATTTTGTACTTTTTTTTGTAAAAAAAAAAAAAAAAAAAAAAAAAAGTTGCAAGATTAACGAAACATGAAGAGAGACACGCCATGTTCTCTCCGTGTATACAGTTTTCAATCGTCAAAAGCAAGATCTATTAATACCAGGTCAGTCCAGTAGCAAGTAGGTGGGGCTAACCTAACGCGTTCCGTTGCACAACGTCTCCCCGAATTGCGTGCGTGGTTCACTTGGCGGAATAAACAGCGGTAATGCGGAGTACGACGGTGACTGCACTCGCAGCGCGGGTGAACTTTGAAATGGTCCACCTACTAGACTGACCTGTTATTAATATAGATCTTGGTCAAAAGTATGACAGGTGTCCATACCATAAAGACCCCGTAGACAGCTCCCAGCGACCACAATCAGGTGTATGTCAATTTGTCCAGCCTTTTGGGTTGGGCTTTTTGTTACGTTCTGAGAGGCGTGTAACGACTTTTGGACTACCCTGTACAAGGGACTAAAACTGCTGATAATATTGATAAAGTTTATCGACATTACAGCGCATGTGTGTATATACAGCAACGAAAGAACAAGAAAAACACACTTGGCACAATTTTCATCGCCTTCCACGAAAGAGAAAGAGATCCAATCTAGTATAGTTGTTTACTTTCCAGGTAAAAAATAAAAAAATAAAGAGGGGAAAAAAATGAGATCATGCTTGGGCACAAATGAACCTAGCATCAAGCAGGCACATTCATCAACGCCCGCCGTACATCCGCAATGAAATTAGGCTTTTGTTTCCTGCTTAAAGTCGGAGACAACAGACCTTGAGTCGAGTAATTAATCACCCCGTATAATTATCAGTGATATGATGGGGAAAAATGAACGGGGGCTTGAGAATCGGAGCGCGGGAAGGGGAGGGGGTGCGGATGACATGACGCAGTAAAGCATTTCACGGAGAAAGGAAATGCGTATACTATACAGGGAAGGCCACGCCGCGCCATGGCACACTTTTTTCGATCTAAATATAGCAACGGGGGGTGGTTTACTCGATCAAATCTCTCCCTCTCAATTGTATAATCTAATGAATGTATAAAGGTGATCAATGAATGTGGAATTGAAGTTTTGACATCAACATGCGGTCATCGGTTGAAAACAAAAGCTGCATGCGTGGTTGTTTTCGAAATAATTTGAGGATTGGAAGGTCATTTTTATTGAGTGTTGGGTGTCGACTGTTGAGTGGTGGCGGCGCGGTGTTCGGCTTTCCACTTAAAGTTAAGTCATGACGTTTCATCAAACTGATGATGTCCATTTTCATACCCTCACTGTGTTGACAAAAAAAAAAAAAAAGCATGAATGGAAACGGTTTTTAGAAAAATAATCTGTATACTAGTATACAGGTATGCGTATGCTCTTTCAATGAAATCCGTAAAGATCCGCCTGGCCCTATTACTCAGAGAGCGCACCTGATGTTGATGGTCAATTTTAATGAAATTATCATAGATTAAACTTAATCCTCATAAAAATTTGCCACAAGCTATACCCTGCCCGTGTTAATTAGACGATGCGGTCAAAACGCTGTCTGTAATACAACCTGGCATACAGAATTATTAAGGTGATCAAAATGCTGACAAAAATCCGGCATGAAAAGTTTACTTGCCTTACAGATTTTGTAAACAAACTTTACTCAAATGATTGCGCATTCATTAGTTTTTGTACACGGAAAAAAAAAAATAACTGGTAGAATTTACCATCTGCATAGCTGATTTTGGAGATAGCTATCTAGTATGGTAAATTTAACTAAATGATGGTAAAATGTACCAACAAGTCGAAACTTAATTTACCATAATTGCATTTACCATCTACTTGATAGCTGACTCCAAAATAAGCGCAGATGGTAGATTCTACCAGTTTTTTTTCCGAATAAGAAGTTTGATTCCCTCAGCATAGCAGATTTTTTCATTCCCGGCATTGTTTGGTTAACAAAGTGTGGACTTAGACCACAAAATAGTTTCATAGCATATTTTATGTGTAAAATATGTATTATACTAGTATGAAGCTTTGTATTCATTGAAAACTATAAGAGGTGGGAGAGAGGGAATGCGAGGGAGAGAGAAAAGAGAGTGCACTGAAAAAATCGGCTCGGGCTCGGCGCGGCGGCCGAACCGCTCGTATACCTTGAGTTCGCGCTATACACCCGAGCGGTTCATGCGTACCGTGCAAACGCACCCAGTGGCCCGCATGAACCAGCATCGGGCGTATCCGCCGAGCGGTTCGCGGAAACACTATCTTACAGCATTTGCCATGGCTCGGGTGTAGACCACGAACCGCTTCGGCTAGTACGCGTGAACACTGCTTGCTCCGCGCTCTAGGTGGTCAAACACGCAGCAATAAAGCGGCAGTTAAGTGTTGAACGCTCGCTCGGTCGGTCGGTCTAGCGCGTAACTCCGTGATTCAAAGCAAGTTGGCGGCTTTAAATTCAGTTTAATTAGTAGTAAGGTGTCAAGTTAATTAATCACGACGGTATTTCGATAAGAGCTTCAAATAAAAACATAAATATCTGTGTAAGAGCTAGTATAAGGAAATGTCAGTCAGTCGTACTCGCCGGCATACATTTTCACTGTGGTTTGTTTTACGTTACGAGGTGTCCTATCCCTCATATTTTTTCCCGCTAAGTCGGTATACTTAAATGCTCTAATAAATTATGTTTTGTAATTCGATACCTATTTAAATTTTTGGTCGCAGTTCGAATTTGGACGTGTTGAAAAGTTCTGAGCTTATTCAAGATTTGTTTGTGAATCCGCCGGAAATTCCTTCGTATTAGTATTCTGTTTACTAAGCTGTGAAAGTGATAATATGCGTGTTAAATTTGGTAATATGATGGCGTTCCTCTATTTACATGTGTCTAGTGAGTGATGTATTTGATGTCTTTTTATGCATTCTATTGTTACTGTGAAAAGGAATACAAGGAATAACCGATAATGGGAAGCACATAAAAATTCGGGTAATACGCACGAAGAGTTCGGGTAATACGCACGAAGAGTTCGGGTAATACGCACGAAGAGTTCGGGTAATACGCACGAAGTGGTTCGGGTAATACGCACGAAGTGGTTCGGGTAATAGGCACGAAGTGGTTCGGGTAATACGCACGAAGTGGGTTCGGGTGATGCACCCGAACCACTTCGGTCGTCAAGCCCGAACCTCCGCAGTGTTCACATACTTCCCGACGAGTTCATGCTCTACGCACGAACATTTCTTGCGTATTACCCGAACCGTTTTTTCAGTGTGGAAGAGAGAGAGAGAGAGAAAGAGAGAGAGAGAGAGAGAGAGAGAGAGAGAGAGAGAGTGAGTGAGTGAGTGAGGAGGATGAGTGAGGAGTGAGTGAGTGAGTGAGGGGGAGGGGTGAGGAGTGAGTGAGTGAGAGTGAGTGAGTGAGTGAGTGAGTGAGTGAGTGAGTGAGGGTGAGTGAGTGAGTGAGTGAGTGAGTGAGTGAGTGAGTGAGTGAGTGAGTGAGTGAGTGAGGGAGTGAGAGTGAGTGAGTGGGGAGTGAGTGAGTGAGTGAGTGAGTGGGGAGTGAGTGAGTGAGTGAGTGAGTGAGTGGGGAGTGAGTGAGTGAGTGAGTGAGTGAGTGAGTGAGTGAGTAGTGAGTGAGTGAGTGAGTGAGTGAGTGAGTGAGTGAGTGAGTGAGTGAGTAGTGAGTGAGTGAGTGAGTGAGTGAGTGAGTGAGTGAGTGAGTGAGTGAGGTGAGTGATGGGGAGTGAGTGAGTGAGTGAGTGAGTGAGTGAGTGAGTGAGTGGTGAGTGAGTGAGTGAGTGAGTGAGTGAGTGATGAGTGAGTGAGTGAGTGAGTGAGTGAGTGAGTGAGTGAGTGAGTGAGTGAGTGAGTGAGTGGAGTGAGTGAGTGTGAGGGGTGAGTGAGTGAGTGAGTGAGTGAGTGAGTGGTGAGTGAGTGAGTGAGTGAGTGAGTGAGTGAGGGGTGAGTGAGTGAGTGAGTGAGTGAGTAGTGAGTGAGTGAGTGGTGAGTGAGTGAGTGAGTGAGTGAGTGAGTGAGTGAGTGATGAGTGAGTGATGAGTGAGTGAGTGGGGAGTGAGTGAGTGAGTGAGTGAGTGAGTGAGTGAGGTGGTGAGTGAGTGAGTGAGTGAGTGAGTGAGTGAGTGGGGAGTGAGTGAGTGAGTGAGTGAGTGGTGAGTGAGTGAGTGAGTGAGTGAGGAGTGAGTGGTGAGTGAGTGAGTGAGTGAGTGTGGGGTGTGGTGAGTGAGTGAGTGAGTGATGAGTGATGGGGAGTGAGTGAGTGAGTGAGTGAGTGAGGAGTGAGGTGAGTGAGTGAGTGAGTGAGTGAGTGAGTGAGTGAGTGAGTGAGTGAGTGAGTGAGTGAGTGAGTGAGTGAGTGAGTGAGTGAGTGAGTGGTGAGGAGTGAGTGAGTGAGTGAGTGAGTGAGAGTGAGTGAGGAGGAGTGAGTGAGTAGTGAGTGAGTGAGTGAGTGGTGAGTGAGTGAGTGAGGGTGAGGAGGGGTGGAGTGAGTGAGTGAGGGGAGTGAGTGTGAGGGGGGTGAGTGAGTGAGTGAGTGAGTGAGTGAGTGAGTGAGTGGAGTGAGTGAGTGAGGGAGTGAGTGAGTGAGGAGTGAGTGAGTGATGAGTGAGTGATGAGTGAGGGTGAGGGTGAGTGAGTGAGTGAGTGGGAGTGAGTGAGTGAGTGAGTGAGTGAGTGAGGGGAGTGAGTGAGTGATGGGAGTGAGTGAGTGAGGGGTGAGTGAGGGTGAGTGAGTGATGAGTGAGTAAATGAGTGGGGAGTGAGGAGAGGGGAAAAGGAGAGAAGAGAGAGAAAGAGAGGGGAAGAGAGAGGAAGAGAGGAGAGAAGGAGGGGGAGAGAGAGAGAGAGAGAGAGGAGAGAGAGAGAAAAGAGAGAGGGGGGGGGGAGGAGAGGGAGGGGGAGAGGAGAGGGAGGGGGAGAGGAGAGGGAGAGAAGAGAGGGAGAGGGAGAGGGGGGAGGGAGAGGAAGGGAGAGGGGGGGAGGGGGAGAGGGGGGGGAGGGGAGAGGGAGAGAGTGAGTGAGTGAGTGAGTGAGTGAGTGGTGTGTGTGTGTGTGTGCGTCAATTTTGTGCAAGGTTCTAAAATCCACCCTCGCAACCGAACTAGACGGAGAAGAATTTTGAGCGAAAATAAATTCTTCGCGGATACTTGGGCGTTCATTCGCCCCGATGCACTTCCCTCGATAGTTCTTTATTTGGTTAATGAGCTTGCCGCTTTAAAGAGAGTAATTAAAGTAATGGATTAATGGTAACTTGCAAATTAAAAGCAAAGAGCTTTGAGAGGATATAGTCATACTCGCGCGACAGTGCGTAATTTAACCGCGTAATTTAACCCTCCCCCGCAACGAGAGAGTAGGAGTTTGAAGAGTCCCCCCCAGATAATAATACACTTGGAAAAAAGTGCCAGACCATAAATTGCCCACCACACCCCCGTGAACCTCGATTCTGGGGTAGTAGTATGTATGCAGGCAGTTTTTCAAGGCGGCAGATTTTTGTAATTAAACCATAGTACCATATAGTAGCTTTCTAATTTAAATGCATTTAAGGGCCAATCCAAGCTGCGAAAATGCGATTTTTAAGAATTAAAATTTCACCCCTCCCCCCGATTTACCATAATCCACCATATTGTATTTTTTGCTGGAAAAAACTTGCTTTTGGGAGTATTTTAGACTCTAATGGGTCTGTTGCATACTTTTGCTACAACAATATGGAGCCTAGATTCTCATGTAAAATTCGGCGAAAATAACGATTCGCACATTAAAAACATTCAAAGCCACTCATTAACTCAGGAAATCACTTCAATTTCAAACAGCCCACGCTACACTATAGACACTATTTGCACCGGTATACTACTACATAGACGGAACCACCGTGCATAAGTAAACAACATCGTAACAACAAAATGATGGAATTCCGTTCTAAATACATGAACTATTGGCTGCATTTGCTGTCTGGTCTTTTCGGTTTATCAAAGATTACAAAATAATATAAGAAATGTACGCATCTAAACGAAACATTCCGATGTTTGTAAGTTCTGTTCATGTTTACATAAACGAGATGGTTCCATCTATGTAGTTATAAGTCGGTGATATAGTGTCTAGTGTAGCGCGGGTTGTATGAAATGGAAGGTATTTTCTGAGTTAATGAGTGGATTTTGAAAGTTTTTAATGTGCGCATCGTTATTTTTGCCGAATTTTACGTTAGAAACAATGTGTCAGATTGATGTAGCAAAAGGAGCAACAGACCCATTATTTAAATTCCGACTTTTCAAAGAGGAGTAATGATTTTTTGAAAACATGGGCCGATAAATCAAAATTTGACCTTCGATACATCGAAAACAAAAAACGATAATGACCTTCAATTTCCGCAAAAAGTCTTAGAATTATATGTCTTTTCAAACGATGTACACAAGATAGCGGCTGCTGTATAAAATTATTGAGTTACGAGGATGGGGGACCCCATCCCCGTTTCCCCTAGGGCGGAGGGGGAATCGCGACTCCCAAGTAAAATCATCTCCTCTAAATTATCGAGAATGACGAGCAAACTGCATATTTTTATCTCCAATCAGAAGTAAATTATGAGAGATGCGTATAGTCACTTTCAGGCCACCCTGTATTTATTTTCTTCATTAAAACATACTTATATTATTAGACGAGGGTATGCAGATAAGGAGAGACAACCTCCTCATTTTATCATTTTCCAACTCACCCAGTTATAGAAGAAGTGAGAAGTTTAGAAAGAGATCCAGTCTGTACATTGTGCAGCGGTGAATGCTACGCTTTTCAAGGAAGCTGGTGACGCAACATGGATGTATTATCCTCCATCTCTTTCATTCCCCATTTCAATGCGTATATAAATATAAGGAGAATTGAAATATGGGGTTTTATCTCTTATCTTTCCTTGTTGAACATACATGTTTCATTGGACCGTAGAGAGAGATAGAGAATTTCCTGTGGCGCTACTAAAAGAAGCGTTTTTGAAAGCTCCAATAATAATTCGGAGATAGAGAAATAACATTTCAAATCATCGCAGGCGTGTAGAATAGGCTCAGGGCTTCCTTCGTCTTTACATTGAGTGAAAATTAATAGGAAGATTGATTTAATAGCAAATAAGAGATAAGAAAAATCAGAAGCAAATCGGCCGGCGGCGGCTGAAGGAACGTACAGTATAGACCAAATGTTAACGGCGAAATAAAGTTGTAAAATGAAGGAAATTGAATTCTTTCCTCGAGCGAAAAAAGAAATAGACGGAAAAATGGAATAACCGATTGCTCATAACCACTAACCGTAGAAGGTCAAAAGCAATGAAAGAATTGATTCGAAATCGGACAGTGTTGTCAGCACTGGCGGATCCAGTGGATTGTCTTTCTCTCTCTATGCCCATTTGATCGCATGTGTTAGAAAAGGATAGAAGAGGGGGTGAAAGTCACGTGACTGCCCCTTATCTGTCCTTTTCTAACACACGCGATCAAATGGCCTTAGAGAGTGATAGAGAAAAATTCCTGGATCCGCTAGTGGTTGTCAGAATATAGCAAACGCGGCTAGTAAATCGCCAGCTGAAAAAAATAATTCGAAAGTTCCAGTTTTATTGCCACAAGGATAACAGTATGTCGACCGTAGAATTTCTAGTACCTACTCTTACCAGAAAAGCCTATAATTGTACAAAAAAACAAAACAATACAAAACAAAACAAAAAACAATTATTGTATTCTAATAATATTATCATTCGAGACTACATGGTATGTCGGTATTAGAGTTTACTTTCGAGCTCTTACCAGAAAATTCTGATTGCACCCAGGAAAACAAGAATACATAGATTCTAAAAATATTCTGGATGGCAACGATTTGTTCACCCTTATCGGAAAATTCTGATTGCAAACTGAAAATAAAATAATTCCTAAATTCTAATAAAATTAACAGAAAGAAGGCGATGTTGCAAACGTAGAATTTCCAGTACTCTTACCAGAAAATTCTGATTCTATACACGAAAAAAGAAAAAGTTCCTAAATTCTAATGATACACTACCACACAGTGGCGTCGCGTGCAATTTGGCAACAATGTATTCTATCCATTTAAACTCATGTAAAATATCGAATTCAGGGGGTGCACAGTGCACAAGGAAAATTCGATATATTTAATGAGTTTAAATGGAGCAGTTGCATTGTTGCCAGATTGCACGCGACGCCACTGCTACCACAAGAACAAGGATATGTACGTCCACCATAGAATTTCTAGTGCAACACAGTTCTGACTTTCACTTAATGGGTTTTTATCAATTCGTCAAGCAAATCACATTCTATTTCTTAGCAGAGAACAAACAAATCCCACTTTAATGTATCCTCATCTCATATTAAAACATATTTAAACAAATATAATTGTTGACCAGGAGGATATGTTATCCTATGTTCTGTCCGCTCTTACACACCAAATAACTCATCAGTTAGAAATAATGTTACTCATTTTTTTCTACGATGAAATCCGGCAATCATGAGCTCAAACCTTTTCGAGGTTACGGTAGAAAGAGAGGGTATAGCGATACGGGGTGGAGGGATGGGGGTTGCCGGGGAGTATAAGATGATCGAGGAGGAAATTATCAACGCAAAAAAATAGGTGAGAACGTTTGTTGCTCCGTTTCCATCTAGCGCAGCGGTCATCGAAGTTGCCAGATCTCATATTGTGAGACATCAAGATCATGTAAAAATTGAAAAGGACTGCCTTCAATCATTAAGATCTTGCTGAATTTAGTTTCATACAATTAAACAGTTAATTCTTGCATAAAAATTAGCGAAAATGACGATAAATATATTAAAATTTCACGAAATTTACTCATAAACTCACAAAACTACTTAAATGTTAAAAGACGATATATAGCGGAGCTAGAGAGAAAGAAAGAAAAATAATTGGATAGGCATCTTCTTTGATACCTGCATAGCTATGCCATCTTTGCTCTTAAATGGTGGAGCTGCATGCAGTAGCGTACACATCAGGAATTTGTCTTTCTCTCTCTTTCCCCATTTGAACACGTGAGTAGGGAAAGGACAGAAACAGGGGCTCGAACGTGTTTTCAGCCCCTATCTCTTTCCTTTTCAAGAACATACACTCAAACGGGAAAAGAACGAGATAGACTAATTCCTGTGTACGCCATTGTGGAGCTGTCATGGGCTTCCTGTCTAATTTGTCACTCTCTCTCAAGAAACACACAACAGAAAGTCTCAAATTAGATAGGAATCTCCAATGGTTCCTGCGTTACTTCACCATTACACCTTGAACGTTTAAGTCGGTTTGTGAGTCTGTGAGTGGATTTCGTCATTTTTTTTTTTGCACATTTTTACTGTCGCTGTCGCTAATTTTTACGTAAGAATTGACTTTTCGATCGTAGGAAGCCCCATTAGTTGTTTACATCTAAATAATAAACTTCTGAATTAGTTTGGATCTATTTTTGAGACGTTGTTCTATCGACGAATTAAAGATTGTCGCGAGATTTTTACGAGCTATGTTTCGCCTTCGAGGTTCTGGTTCGGATACTCTTCATACTCTTCACACCTTGCAGGTGAGAGACCAGTGAGAGTTGGGCGGGAAAGCCGTTGCAGATCAGTCACACACTCATATCCATAGCTGAAAATGTGTGAAAATCTCGAGACAATCTTTAATTCGTCGATAGTTCACATTAGTCATTTTATTCATGTGCATCTAAAGTGCTTATGTCTAACAAGTTGAAATGGCCCAATAATACGAAGGTGAGTTACTTCAGGAATGTAGGTATGTCAGTTTACCTACAAAACAATTGGCCAACGATAGTTTACCTGACGTTGTTTTGCCTGCAGACTTTTGGCCCAAATCTTTTTTGCGTAAGAAATGTGATACCTACCTGTGTTGCCGAATTGTGTGAGAATTTAAAACAAAATTATACTGAGGCAAAGGGAAAAATTCGTAAAAAACACCATCCCTTTAGTGAATTTTACCTACACAGCTTTTAGTAAAACAATATCTAAAAATGAAAAACAGATGTTCGTTGCGCCGAAGGCTTTTCTTCCAGATTGTCGAGTTTCAAAGAGGGATTCATTTCAAATTTCATACCCGTAATGCCTTTCAAATAAAGTTAGGCTGCTTTTATCACAGATAGCAGATAATCTACTTCTCTGTTTTCTTCTTCAAAATGTTGATATCTGCTGGCAAGATTCTACAAGTGTTTACTCTTTAATACTCGCTGCTCTTTGCGAGATCTTCACTTGGCGCTCCATCTACACTTCTGGTAGAAAGTAGTTTATAGGTCATAAGAGCTGTACTCTGTTAGAAATGCTCAGTCCGGTTACAAAAGAGCCACGATTTCACGCGGTAAGGTTAGTAGTTTTCGGAGAAGAAAATAATGCGAGAAGGGGGAAAGCGATATAGTCATAATTTGCTCTTCTCTGGGGTTTAAAGTGATGATACTCCACCGAGGAGGCATACTCACCCTCCTTGATAGTATTTTCTGCTCTTTACTTCCGGTAGACCATATTTTTTTACGCATTCGAGTTGGAATATGTAAAAACCCTTATCATAGGCGTAGCGTATCGGGGGCTAGGGGGGCTATAGCCCCCCCCCCACTTTTTTTGGGTGGAGGGGCTAAAAATCGGGGCTCAAATATTACGTAGGGGCTAAAAACACATCGACTTGGCAATTCTAGGTCATTTTAAACATCTCTTTGAGACGAGAAGCAAAAAAAAAACGTCATCACTTTTTCACTTTTTAGCCCCCCCCCCACTTTTTTTGGTCACGCTACGCCTATGACCCTTATTTTCATGTTCTCTCCGATTTTTACTCACGATTTTGACCGATTTTCAACTGGCTGTTGGGAAAAATCGGAGGGGTGTTGTTTTAGGTATAATGTGCTGTAGGTCAACTATATCTTTATTAGGGAGACTGCATGCTGATTATTGACTATCGTGCCATAATGCCATCGATTCAAGTAAATGATCAAATCCTTGTTATTCTTATGGGCGGTATCATTCCGATAATTTCCATTCCGATAAAAACCCTTCCATCTTTGCGGAAATTCGCTGATGACTCCTGAGCTATGGTCAAATTTCCGCGGAGATGGGAGATTTTCTACCGGAATGGGACCTATCAGAATGACACCACTCATAAAAATAACACATACTCGATCATCGACTCAATATGGCATTATGATACGATTGTTCGTAATCAGCGTGTTAACTGGATACTCTATCAGTGGCGTAGCCAGGAATTTTTCGAGGGGGGGGGGGAGGGTCCGGGAGCCGAAAATTGTCTGGGGGGGGTCCAAAGATACTAATTTGGTCAAACTTGTCTGAAAACGCAAAAAATTACCTTTTTTTAGGACACATTTTGCATTTTGGTGTCAAGGGGGACCCCCCCCCCCCTTGGCAACGCCACTGTACTCTATATAGATACCGGATATAGTAACAGACTTGAGAGACAAGACAAATACTCTTTATTGTGCCCGGGCTCGAAATAAGCGTCTTTTCGCCTTGGAAATCAGATTTTCCATCGGTGCCGGTATATACAGTGTTAAGTTTGTGTTTCGTAAAACGTGACAACAGCGGACCAATATATATCTATTGTGAGAACCAGATAATGTGGTTATCAATGGAGAAGGCGAAATTCAATTGAGGGCTGCTAAATGCCCTTTCACTTCAAGCGCAAGCAGGCGAGCGAGTGAGCGGTATATGGAGAAGAAAGACAGCCGCCCGCGGGGTGTTTGTATGTATGTGTAAGTGAATGTGTGTT
Source organism: Trialeurodes vaporariorum (assembly GCA_011764245.1). Taxonomy (NCBI): domain Eukaryota; kingdom Metazoa; phylum Arthropoda; class Insecta; order Hemiptera; family Aleyrodidae; genus Trialeurodes; species Trialeurodes vaporariorum. The sequence goes on along the minus strand of VMOF01000369.1, from coordinate 24,136,444 downwards.
TGTTTGTTTGTTTGTTTGAGTTTGAGTGTTTGTCTCTATTGTTGAAAAACGCGCACCTCGATATCATTTGTTCCGAAAGAAAAAAACCACTATAGATAAGCAATGGGTTGCGCTACTCGTGACGTCAAAATTCAAGGTGCAATATGCCCAAGAAAACGGAGGAAAGCAAAGAGCTCGTATTTGAGACACTTACAAAAAGGAAATATCTTTGCTACCATATTTTTCACGAAAACAACAAATCAATCGCTAAAACTTTTTCGTTTTCCTGGATACGTAGCGGGTATTTCACAAATTCAAAAAACGATGAGCTTCTTTTCTTTCGTTTGAAAAATGAAAAACAAATCGGAAAAAAATTGATTGAAATTTCATCAATGCATGGGTCTGTTGCGTACTTTTGCTACAACAGCATGGAATCTCTTGTTTCTGACGTGAAATGTTGCAGAAATAACGATGCGCGCAATCACAAAGTTCAAGTACCACTCATTTTCTCCGGAAACCACTTTAATTTCAATCAATCCGGAATACACTAGACTACTAGACTACTAGACACTATGCATATTTGCCCTGGAATAGGTACTACTACATAGACAGAACCACCGTGTGTATGTAAACAACACTAAATTATTGTATTTCCTTCTCAATACACATATTGTCTGCATTTTCCGTCTGGAGTTTGCTGGTTTATCAAAGATTACAAAATATTACAAAAATTGTATATGCATCTAAACGAAACATTCAAATTGTTGTAAGTTTTGTTGATGTTTACATAAACGAGGTGATGATTCCGTCAATGTAGTTGCATGTCGGTGATAGTGTCTAGTGTAGCGCAGGTTATCGTTTGTAATTGAAGTGATTTACTGAGTTAATTAGTGGATATTGAAAGTTTTTAATGTGTGCATTGTTATTTTGGCCGAAGATTACGTTAGAATCATTAATGTGTCATATTATTGAGGTAAAACTGCTCAACAGACCCATCTACAGTATCATACACATCATTCGACTTTCCTTTCCAATACTCGCATCTTTTTGCGCTGAGGTCATCTCACTAAAGTTTTTCGGACGAGCATTGAAAGCAAAGAATTCTACGATCAGAACGGAAACTCTCAAAAGAGCCAATGGAAATAAGATTTTCATTTTAACTGCTCAAACTGGCATCCGTGCCTGCTCAAGCTGCAGTATGGTGGACCTGTTTTCCGAGGTTTCATGCAGGTACAATCAGTGGCGGGTCCGGAATTTGGGGGGGGGGAGGCACGTTCAAGAATTTTTAATTTTTTTTTTTTTTTTTTTTTTTTTTTTTACAGCAAACATTTTTTGGATATTTTCTGTTGAAAAAAGCAAACATTTGAGGCTTTGGGGTGGGGGGTGTCCCCGTGTCCTCCCCTGTGGACCCGCCACTGTCTGCAACTAGCCCGATACAATCAGCACGAACACATCCTCTATTTTATTCGCTCTTTTCCCAAGGTGCTCTTCAAATCTCAAATGCATCAATCCTTTTTTCCCCCTGAGCAACATCTGCGTACGCGTAAAATTAATCTTTGGTTTTGACGTCGTGATTATAAGAATTGTTGAATGACTATCATAAAAACCGCAAGGTGCGTGCATTTTAGCGTTTAAGTATGGTTTCAAATGCATGCAATCAATTCGAAAAACTTATTACTCCTATATATATACATATATACTTTCTAGTCCAACCCGCTCCGCCTCTATAATCGTGAGTTTGGAGTCGGCTATTCACACAATCACGTGACGGTAAAAGCTGCAAGCTCTCCCCCCCCCCCGCGCGGTCGCCCAGCGCGTCAATTCAAAAGCATCGTGGCGGCTTTGGCTCGACGCAACGGCTTAATGTAATTCGCAACTGATCTTCGAATCGCATCTCTCGTGACGTAGAATTAGCATCTGCGTGCATGATGACGAGAGATAGGGTGGTCCAGTTTCAGCATTGAGCCGTAGCACAGCGGATGGAATGGAATAAAATTTCCGGAATATAATTTTACGAATAAAAATCAAGAACTTGAAGAATATAAATAAATAAAGATTTCTTGATCCTTGTGTGCCAAGGGGGGGGGGGGGATTTTCTCTCCAGGCCAGTTTTTTAAAGATAAAAAACAGCAATTTCATTAATCATTTCAAGCTCCCAGTCCCATCTATTCTTTGATGAGGTTTTAATAAGTTTTCCAAAAAAAAAAAAAAAATTACTGTATTTAGGGGCAAGAAGGTCTATGGGGGTGAAATTTCCAGTTCCCCGGGGCATATTTTCAACCAATTAGAATGAAAAAAAAATCTTCATGTAATCGTATACCTGATATTTTTAGAGCAAAAAAAAAAAAGATAAATAAATAAAAAGTAAGTAAAACAAATAAAGAAAAATAACATTTCTTTGTCTGGAAAAATACTTTGTTCGACCCAGTGCGTCGAGTCGCACAGTCAGAGTCGACGAATCACTCGAAAAAAGAGTCGTTCATAATGGCAGTGGCACATCGAATATCTGATCTATCGCTTTCATTTCCCTTTGAACTATCTGATGATAATTAGCAACTTCGTCAATGATTAATAAAGAAAAAAATCAAAAGAAAATCGTAACCAACCATTTCACCAGACAAAAGAACAGACACACCGATGAGCTAAAACCATGGAGAAGCTCTCTAGGAGATAGGTTTCGAATTCTTGACCCGGTCACCGACATCTGTGACTGAAAAAGTTGTTGTTTTACTATATTACGATATTTATCTACAATCAAATGGCATGAAATAATGTTCAAATTACGTACAAAATACTTATAAAAGACAAATACACTGCCCCGCAAAAAAAAACCGGCGCAAACCGGCGCGCGGCGCTCGAAAATGCGAAAAAATATCAAAATTTAAAATCGTCATAACTTTTGAACTAAAAGAGCTAAAAATACTTCAAGGCCAGGGTTGGATTTCTCATACTTTCTGGTTTTTTTACACTTAAGCTTAAATTTTCTTTTGGTCATTTTTCCGCCCGTATGAAGAGTTTTTCCAAATCCTCGTGAAAACTGTTTTTTTGGAGCACATCTCTAAAAAGTTATTCAAACTTCTCACATCTCTTTGGGCAAAAGTAGCATAGATAGACAAAAGCTAAAACCTGCATCAGATTCCTTAGTATCAAGGCTATCGACCTGAATACCTCAATTTGTTCTAAAAAAATTTTTCAAGGTCAGAAAATGCACTTTTCCGAGACCATGTAAAGACCGCTTCTGAACATTATTAGAAATGTGCTGATTGTGCTGCAAGCAAACAGTTTTCGCGAGCGTTTAGAAAGACTCTTCACACAGGCGTAAAAATGACCAAAAGAAAATTTGAGCTTGTGGATGAAAAGCTAGAGAGTATCAGGAATCCGATCCTGGCTCTGAAATATTTTTAATTCTTTTAATTCAAAAGTTATGACGATTTAAACTTTTATAATCTTTTCGCATGTTTGAGCGGATGTGTAAACTATATATTCAGAAGCGGTCTTTAAATTGTCTCAGAAAAGTGCATTTTCCGACCCTGAACAAATTTTTTAGAAAAAATTAATGTATTCAGGTCGATAGCCTTGACACTAAGGAATCTGATGCACTAGGTCTCAGATTTTGTCTATCTATGCTACTTTTGCCCAAAGAGATGTGAGAAGTTTGAGTAACTTTTTAGAGATGTGCTCCAAAAAAACAGTTTTCGCGAGGGTTTGGAAAAACTCTTCATACAGGCGAAAAAATTACCAAAAGAAAAGTTAAGCTTACGTGTAAAAAACCAAAAAGTATGAGAAATCCAACCCTGGCCTTGAAATATTTTTAGCTCTTTTAGTTCAAAAGTTATGACGATTTTAAATTTTTAAATTTTTTCGCATTTTCGAGCGGAACCATTCAGCGCGCCAGGTGCGCCGGTTTTTTTTGCGGGGCAGTGTATTATACGAATAAATCAAGCTGCAAATCGACGTGGACTAGTGGAAAAGGGTCTAAACCCTATAACTTCGACATCTTAACAGGAAGCGTGTGGTTGAAGTGTACAGAGCTTCCTCACTTGGCTCCGCCGTTATAACTGCATACCTTTAACTGCGAATTTATTTTCCTTTATATTTGCATACTTCTTCAAAATATTTAGGAACTTAGCGTAATGTTTAGAACAATTCAAAAAGTAAGATAGCTCAGTTTTGCCCGAAGTTGGCTCTAGCCCTCTAGGCTCTAGTGTCAAACTATACGTTGATATTATACTGTCACGAAATGACTGAACCATAGCCGAACGCAATCGTTGTGGTGGCCAAATAAAGCTTTTGATATGGTTTAGCTCTGTTGACTCTTTTTGTTCAGTGATTGGTTATATGATGTCAATAAGCATAGAAAAATTCAATGTTTCTCAGTTTACATTAGCTTTTATCTCGGATCGCAAATTATTTTCGATGAACTAAATATTGTAACCTCAAATTTCTTGGATATTTGACCACATCCAATAACAGACAGCATATAAAGCATCTCGATGAGATCAAACGATTCGAATGACTGGGTCATTTGATTGACTTGGGTTCATTTGATTGACTGGTTCATTTGATTGAGTCGAATCAAACGAATATCGCAAACCCATTGAAACGAACTATTTTACCCGACTCTCTGTCTCTCTAATCCGGTTAGCTTTTGCGGTTTCCATTTCTCATTCAGAGTATATTGAAAGCTTCCTCTACTTATGAGCCACGGTAAATTCATCATCGAAAATCGGGGTGAGTTCTCTCCCCTATTACCGAAAGCTCCCTCTCTCTCCCCTCAAATCACCAATGCGAGCTCGAGCGAACTTCATGTTCTGGACTGTTATCTCCAAATTCAGCTTCAGCCTCAGTTGTCGGATTCTAAAAAAAAGATGATTTGAAAGGAACGCGCGAAATAGGTAATTCCACTCTAGAGTGAGCATTAGGCCTAGTGTTGGAAAACCCACCGGTTGGCTGTAACCGGTAGCCGTGTCACATGACGAAAAATTGTTGTAATCATGTGATTTTAACGTGATACCAACCAGATGCACCATGCAAATGCAGTAAATCTGCTTATATCGGCAAAAGAAATACTGAGAAAAACTCTAGGGAAATAGACAGGGACTATTTTCAGTAGATTAAAGCCAGGTAGCCGCAGAGAGCCAACCGGTGCAGGTGTGGGTTTTCGAACGATATAAGAGGGAGAAGTATGTTTATTTCTTTTTCTATTTATAGTTTCGGTCATCTACGCCGGGTCACTCGGGCTCGCATCAAAATATACCTAATATGAACAATAATGGCAGTCATAAAAAATTGAAACCACTTACATAAAAATAAGACTACTGAGTTACAAGCTCAAATTCTTACCTGAAACAGAAAAAATAACAATTTCAATGAGAAAATCCCAAAAATATGACGTTTCAAATGTAAATAAAAGTTAACAGCGCATTGGAAAATTAAAATTGAAAATTTTAATACTCTTCTACCTTTCTGATTGGACGAATGAGATTATTCCATTTGGCCAAAACAGTAACATTATAGTTTCTTGTCAGGTTATTTTTACTCATTTTTTTCCTTTTATATAAAAAACTTTGAAGTGGTTACTTTTCTCCTAAAAACGCTTGCCATTTCTATTGACCACGGTCAAAATATCTCTCTCTTCCCTCAAAATTCATAACACCAGCAAAGAACAAAAATAAAAAGAGGATTCTGGTTTCTTTCTGCGAAAGCATCGTTAGAGGAAGGTTTAGCATTTCAAAATGAGGCCTAGAGAAAAATGATGATTAAAATGCCGATTTTGGTCCTTATTGCACGGCCAAAATGTTTAGTTCATGAAAGTGACGTGGTAGGATTCTATTTACTCGCTTGACTTTACGACTTGACCTCTTCCAAATAAGTAGCTGTTTTAACGTGAAGCTTGTCTCCAAAAAAAAAAAAAAAAAAAAAAAAAAAAAAAAACGATGAATAATCAGGTCAGTTACTTCTATACATATAAGGGCGGAATATTTTATTTCGAATCGGGAGCGGGGGATGATTCCCAAATCAGGAGGGTACTTTCCGGTAAGGGGTGCTTCAGCACTATACAGCTCATTGACCATGGGTGTGCACAATACCTCAAGACCTCCAGCACCGCACCGCGATGGCTATATACATATGTATAAATGCAAAACTTTTTTCTTTGGATAGTGAGTCAATGCAAACGGTAGAAAATTAAGAGTATAGGGGGAAAATATTGCCACCCCTCCCTCCCCCTACTATCGAGTATTTTTACACATCCATTACACTTCACAGATTGCAGAAAAAGTCTCTATTCGATCAGATAAAAATCGATTTCCTATGATGATAGCTGCGGGTTCGATTCCCTGCCCTGGCCGTCTATTTCACTGACATACATCATTGCAAATATCGCAAGTGACATAAGAGATCTTATCGTTTGATCGCGTAGTTCGAACTCGCACCTCTAAAATGGGACATTCAGAAAGCATTTACAGAGGTCGACATTGCGAATACTTTGACGGACAGTCAAACCCACACGTATGGCGAGCGGGGCTGCCGTTTTGCGTATAATCGATGCTATTTTTCTATTCACCGTTGATTCCACCGGTTGAGAAAAGATTACACAGTTCAAATCAGTGTATGACTGTAATGCACAAAAATACTCTGATCTGTAATGTTTCCTTAATCGGTGGAAACTCCGTTGATTAATTAAAATATCCGCAAGTTTTTTAAAGTCATCGATGACTCCACCGATTGAGAAAAGATTACAGATGCGAGTATTTTAGTTTAATATAGTCATGCACTGAACTGAACTTTGTAATCTTTTCTCAACCGGTGGAATCATCGGTGAATTGAAAAATAGCATTGATTATACGCAAAACAGCAGCCCTGATGGCGAGAGACGCAAGACCAAGACGACACTACCGACCGGTTAATCTATCAATCAATCAATAATCGTATATCATTATACTGAAGTACAGGGCGTGTAAAATAGGTTATACCTCATCATCCAATATAAATTCGTACCCATTTTTTTAATAGCCTTCTCAGTGACGTCAATATAGTTTCGCAAAAAGTTTCACCCATAAAAGCACGTCTTTTATGGGGTGATTATCCTTTCCGCCCACTTTTCGTCGATTTCAAATTTTCCGCCCAGTCGCTACGATTTTTAGTTCTGCCCATTTTTTCCTTTTGCTCTCTTTGAGATTTGGCATACTCTCACAATCGAATTAAAGGTATAGGAATACAGAATTCGTGCCAAAAATAATAATTTCTATTTTATATTTTACTTTACATTTAAATTATGTGAAATAAGGTGAAACTTGTTATTTTTGGCGAATGAGGTATCTCTTTAGAGCACAGTGGATGGCTCGTAAAAGTTTGCATAAGCTTTTTTTTCTATTTCAACGTATGCAAATGTATAGATTACTTATGGGTATGTATTCGATGAGCCTTCACCAGTTCGATTATTCTACATAGATTTAAATGCGGAAAGAAACCCTCTGGTAAAAATGGGAAGTATAAGTTAATAAAAGCTCTACTAACGTTGATACAGTTTTTACTAACATGTACTCACTTTGTTCCAAAAGATAAAAGAAGTTAGTAGAGCCTGTTTACCATTTTTACCAGGGAAGCTTCACTGAGATAATTCTTTTTTTAATCCATGGTGTATTTCGTTTGTGTTAAAGAAATGCACGGTGAAATGTCGACTAAGGGGAAATTCTTTTAGCCCAAGGAAAATGTCTGCTGCTACGAGTAAAAGATTCCTTGTTGTGACGGTGATTCTCCTTCATGCAATCAGAACTTTGCTTCGCGCAAAGACAACTTTCACATGTAAACGTGTTTCCTTATTTTTAAAGAAGTGATATCTCTCAGTGTTCGTTGCCACATCTCACGATATTTTCCAATTTATACATTAAAATTAACAAAATTCAATGTCCTCGCGCACTAAATCGGAAATGGAATACCGGAGTATCGGAATATATGGAATACCGGATGGAGTACCGGAATGAAAACGGTTGAAAAGTTAGCTTTCTAACAAGAAGTCGCCATTCCGTTCACAGTCGTGTTGATTAGCACATCTTCAGACAATCATTTATGGACTGAACAGATGCAATTCAACATTAACTTGGACTGAAAATCATGAGTAATGTATGGATATAGATCCACACTCAAGCTTCTGTCGCCAAGACGAGCACAATTGAAGCTGTCTCCGGGAAAGAGGCTCATGAAAAGTTAGGAGAGCTCATCTGAATGAATTCTATGAGATCATATAAAGCCTCACTCCTCTGAAGAGCACAGAAGATGTTTTTGGCCCTTCTTACGGAGACGGCATCAATTGAAGAGGTCCGTGGGTCCGTGCAATAACGGCCTCAGCGCGCTCAAGCACACATTTGGTTTGCATCATTTTTTTCTGAATGAAGGCATGTAAAAAAGTATACTATAACAATTGCGTAAAGAAAAACGGAAAATTAAGGGAACTATATGACATTTATTTAAAAGCAGGTACATTCACGGTGCGGTGGCGGAATTTTATATTTTGAAAGATTGAAACGTCATTTTCTCATTTCCAGGCCGTTATTTTACGGAGCTCTTCGACAATCAACTCCTTAAACCCGTAGAGTCTATACTTATTGTTAGTTAGTTTGTCATCAGAGATTTTATATTAGTTTCGTGCGTGACTTATCTTGTTTACAAGCTTACCTATCGGGGCCCTCACTGAAGGGAAGCTTTCGAAGACGGATTAGTTGATTAAATAAATAAATGAATATATACTTTCGTTCTGTAGATTTAACGAGTCACATGTTTGACACACACATTTTTTTCACGATGAAGAACAGCACTAAAAGCAGACAATAATTAAGATTTGAGTTCAGGAGTGGGTTTAGGAAATTTTGAGCACCTCTAATTATAGAGGCGAGAAAGAGTTGGCGATCGAAAGTAATTCCTGTACAAATAAATTGAGTCAACGAATTCATTCAGTTCACATCACTTTAGTGAACTACAGTTATCCGCAAAAATACTCTGAGCTCAATGTAATCACTAACCGGCGAAAGCTCAGTCAGCGGTTTAAAAAAAAAAAAAAAAAAAAGGGTATTTTGATAATTTAACGGTGGTTTTACCGACTAAGAAAGTATTACAGATGCGAGTATTTTCGACCATTATAGCGCCTTGAACTAAACTTAAATAGGTAATCTGTAGGTCAATCGGTGGAACTATCGCTGAACGAACATTCAAATAAATATTTAATATAAACAGAACAAGAGCTCTGATAAGAAAAGTTGCAATCAGTGAGTTACCAGCGAATTTCTGGCGATCTCACTGACATCCAAAATGCAAGTAAGTTTAATCGAAACCAAAACGATATAGCAGAGGTCAGGTATTACACCTATAGCTTGAAAATGTCCAAGCTTGTTTAAAAATTTAGCTCCATGCGGACAAGAAGCCTCTTTAGCTCAGTGGCAGAGCACTGGTCTTGTAAACCAGGGGTCGTGAGTTCGATCCTCATAGGAGGCATATTTTTGACTCCACCCAAAAACTTTTACTTGCTTTTGTTGAATGTGAATGGCTTTGATAAGAAGCTTTGACTTTGGTGGAATTCAAGACTTTACTGGAGAGATTATAACTCAAGGACAAGGACAAGAACATTGAAACTGTAATTTTTCTGAGCAGGGGCTCCCAGAAGTCTCGGCCGGAAATTCCGAATTTTTGATACCGTAAACTTATTAGCGAAAAACCCACTGCAAATGCAAGTGTGATGACAGAAAAAAAAAACAAAAAATATCGACTGCCGTTTGATCTCCACGCACGTCGCACAGTGGTCATAGTTTTCGATTGCAGGATTTTTTGTGTTTTACCTCTTGTTTTTTTTTGTAAACAAACAAAATAAAAATAATTTTTTGATTTAAAAAAAAAAAAAAAAACGCAACATTCGATAGAGCATTTTACGCCAAAATGATACATCAGCTTTCATATGTATTTCTTGACCATGAATCTCAGGATTGAGAGGTTTTAGTTCAGAATATAGCTCGAATTAATTTGCAAAAAAGGCTGTGTTTTCTGCGTTCACGCACACTATTTTGCGGTTTTTGCACAAAAACTAAATTTTCCAGAGAAATATTGAACGCATCCTTGACTTATCTAACCGCCATGCCTAAAAATGCCTTCTTGGAGAGTTCATATAACTAGACTCTTTCATTTCTATGCAGGAACTCTACACGCAAACAGATTTTTAGTGCTGCTGTTTGGCGTAAATTTAATTGCAGCCTGTGGTTTTACCGTTGAAGCAGAGATTACTTTTGAGTATTTCTTTTAAGCCATTGTTACACTTCTCAATTCATTAAAGTAATCTTTGCCTCAACCGATAGAACCACCAAAGGATTGCAGAGTGCCATATTAAATATATGCAAAACGGCAGCATTTGTTTATTTTGATTTGCAGCGGATGAAACCCGAAAGTTTTTATGAAAGTCATATATAACTACACGGAAAAAAAACTACGGTGAAAATAACCATACGGATACCTGATTTTGGCACCTGCTAGATGTTATGGTAATGTTAACCAGAAGTATACTATGTTATGACTAGGTAATAATTGATGTTACCTGATTGCATGTCGAATTTACTCAAAGTATCGGTAAATGTACCATACTTCTGTTCAAGTTTACCATAACATCTAGCAGGTGCCAAAATCAGGTATCCGTATGGTTATTTTCACTAATCTTTTTTTTCCGTGTATAAAGTTCTTTATTTTCTCACGTAAAAAAAAGACTGGTGAAATCTACCATCTTGGAGTCAGCTATCGAGTAGATGGTTAATGCAACGTACATCATGGTAAATTAAGTTAGTTTGTTGGTACAGTTTACCTAATTTAGTAAAATTTACCATACTTGATAGCTGACTCGAAAATCAGCTATGCAGATGGTAAATGTTACTAGTTATTTTTTCCCGTTGCAGGACCGACCAACGCGGCAGTGTTGCTGGAGTTTCCTCAAAATTTTCTTAATTAACTCAATATAAAATTGTCTGATTTTATGCCAAAGGGGGCAGTTGCAAGGGTCTGAAATTGTGTGTTTTCTATAAAGAAAATAATAGTACTTAATGAGCTGAGAACAATGGTGCCTTTGGTTTTTCCTAACTGTCTCGGTTTTGGAGATATACACACTTGTAAAGTTGTAAAAGATCGTGAGTGTAGTGACGTCACTACGGTGAATTTCCATTTAAAACAATGTATTTTGGGTCAAAATCTCATCTCCGGAACAACGAGAATTAATTAGAAACCAAAGGCATCTTTGTTTTCAACTCATTAAGTATTTTCATTTTCTTTATAAAAAAAACAACATTTTAGACCCTTGCAACTGCCCCATTCGGCAACACTGCAACCCGAGAAATCGTCACTATATGTTAATGATCTTCATTTGAGCTGAATGAAAACTTGCGATTGTTTTGTTTCTCAGATTGCTCTTGAGAGTGGGTGCAAGAAGATGGAGTGGAGCGTGACCGACTGGAATTCAGGCGCCCGAGACTTCTACCGCAACAAGGGCGCCGTCAACTTGACCGAGAAAGAAGGCTGGCTCGTATACAGACTTGAGAAGGAGGCGATGCACGAGCTTCATCGAAAAACGACGACCCCAAACGGAGTCGGAGATCAAATTAAATAGATCCCTCTCCCCCGTCCCTTGTTTACTCTTTCACCCCCCTCCCTCCCCTTTTACTCGTCAACCATTCGTTCTTTCCACGCCGCGGGAAATTTTGAATCAAACGCGAAGCGTTGCCGCACAACTAGAGATTACTACACGCGCGGATGCAGGTATTAGTTTTTCTCTCTCTCCTTCCATTTGAACACATGTGTTAGAAAAAGATATCACAGAGCGCCATCGCATGACTTTATCCCCTATATCTGTCTTTTTCTAAGAGATGCATCTAAATGGAAGGAGAGAGAGAAAGACAAATTCCTATATCCGCCCATCGATTACTGACCCTAAAATAGCACAACGTGTAGAGCTCGTTTTCGAAGTGAAGGAGGGGCTCTTACTGATATAATCTTTGGCGAATTTTCAATTTTCATTACTTAAAGTCAAAACAAAACTTGCCTTGAATTTTGATTTTTTGATTTTGAAGCGTTTTTTAGTTCAAAATCAAGGCTCTAATTCATTTCCATTCGTTTGAATTATGCAATAAATGAGAAATAACGTTGGAAAAAATTGCAAAAATTGTCAACTGGGATCCACCACCACTTCAGAAACGAGCTCAAATTGAGTATGAACATTGAACAGTCCCGAATACAACACTCAGTACGCTCGAAGTCGTTCTCATAAGAATTCAATAGGTTTGTTGCAAAATTTGTTCTATAGCGGAGCAATGCAGAGGGTTGCTTCGCGGATAGAATCACTTAAAAATAATTTTGGGAACATGAAAGTTTCCAAGTTTACTCTGCATATACTCAATGATTGCGATGTAAACACAATTCCTGACTGTCGTAAAACAAGTCACAGTGGGGGAATCCCGAATACTTTCTAAATTATTTTTACTCCAGGATGATGAGCCACTTTTCTCAGCATAGAAAATGCTGCAATAAAATGGGATTCCCTTATTATGAGTCATTATATGACAGCCATCTTGTAATTTTGTTCATCAAACGCGCTTATTGAGTCTATGAGTAAATCTTGGAGCTTTCTGGTGCAATCAAAGTTAATTTCAGGTGATGTTACACTATAGTATTGACCGTCTGTACTGCTATAGTAAAAATTTGAGACAAACCCATTCCCATCTTATCCAAACACAACCACCAGCGAAGTTTCAGGTTACTTACGATTGATTTTATTACCTTTGCCTCAGCTGTAAACCATCTAAAAATGTCAATTTTTCAAGAGGGGAAAACTGTTAAAAACTAGTTCAACGAACCTTTTTTTTTGCGGTAAGAAAATCAAGGTTTAACTGACTTGTTTAAATTACCAAACTGTTTCACGAAACAATTAACTCGGTGCTTTAAACGCCGACGTATATTTATTGTAATTTTAAAATAAAATTAAACTTGAAATCGTGTATTTTATCATTGATTCTTAATTATTGAAATTTGCCCCCTCATTGGTAAAAATGACATCACTGATAGTGTGGTACGGAGGAAGTTCTCGACCCAACAAACGTATCTCTATAATCAGAGCACCTACAAATCGGTAAGTATGCAATTTCAACTGCACATGAGTACGATAAGTTGCTTGATTGAATAATGAAGTGCGATACATTCTAAAGTTTGTTTAATTTAAATCTACATTTTCATGTATTGACTTCGTTTTCAGCAAGGATTCCCAAGCGGCCGGATCCCCTAGAACCTGTTTTATAAATGGCTCTTACTACCTTTTTCCCCCTTGCTCATGAGGTATTTTTCCATTTGTTCTCCAAGGAAAATGAACAATTTATTGAAGAGCGATCCGAAAAAAAACCACGAATATTACGCTTACCCTCCTCATTACTAAAATGCCTCCCGGCAGGCCGGTAAGACGAAGTAGATTCCATGCTTGGTTACATCATTTTTTCAAAAATTTAAATATAGGTTATAATTTTCGTTAATTTTTTTTTTTTTTTATTTCATCAGCTGCTCAAAATCCAAATATTATTGTGAAAAAGATTATATTACCAGTAGAGAAATGTGTAATCTTTACAATGCAAGTGAGAAATAAAAGCTAGGTTATATAAGTTTTTCACAAATTTCAATAAATAGGTTATGTTATGATTTTCTTTGAATTATTCAATTTTTTTTTTATCAGCTGTTCAACATTTAAATAAAAATACCCATGAGAAAAAGATTATAGTACCAAGATAGAAAAATGTGTAATCTTTGTAACGCTAATTAGGAATAAATCTGAATAAGAGCAGATGATCAAACAAGAAAATAAATAAATAATGTACCTAAGCAACAGTGCACGTGTAAAACAAAGAACGAGCAATTATACCAATACACTATCCTTGTCTTTCACATGTAAAATCCCATGAGAAACTAAATAGCTCGTAAAACACGTAAAACACAAGGAAAATTTAAGAAATGGAGCATATGAACTAAAAACATCCTCCACGATATATACTAAAATTTTTGAACCAAAAAAACAATTTCTTCATATAAAAACACTGCCAAAAAACCCGAAAAACACATCACTATAACTCGCTTACAACGCAAAAAACGAAAAAATGACTCGAGTAAAAAAGTTGCGTATCAAAACGGCTAACATAAATTTCCCAAAAAAAAATACTCAAAACAAACACTCCTAAAAATAAACCTCAAAAACACATTTTACGACTCAAACACGGCCCATAACGCGAAAACTAACTGTCGGATTTACACCATCTTCGAACTCATCCAAGAATTAAACTCAACGAATAGATGAGACAAATTTCAAAAATAAAAACCAAAAATTACGAACAGGATCGTGGGACATAAAAACGGCAAAACTAGCTGAAACATACATATAAAGATATATATATATATATTATATATATATATATATATATATATATATATATATATATATATATATATATATATATATATATATATATATATATATATATATATATATATATATATATATATATATATATATACAATTTTCAACGAGTGGTATTTTCTCACTCAGGGGACCATGAAACGTGCTCATTTGATAAAATTTCCCGAAAAATCCAACATCGCACCCTCCGCAATAAGTAGATTCATGGAATCTACTTAAAAGTCAAAAACTTCAAAAAGTTCGCATGATAGAATAAATATGGTTCTAAAATGTTGCGGATGAGACTGTCATGCAGTTGCGGTGTCAAAAAGCGGAGGGGGGGGGCTTGAAAAGTCGAAAATTAGAAATCAATTACATTTTTTTTTTTTTTTTTTTGCTGCGCTGTCTGAAACAGTGGTTCAGAAAACTGTAGGAGGAGGGAACTTATACGGTTTATGCTTTATTATTTTGTCCTTTTATATTTATTTCCATTTTTCTTTCTTACCTTTTCTTCCTTTTTTATTTTTTTAATTTGTCTCTTTTTTATTTTTCTCTGTTTCATTATACTCGTACATTCTGTTTTCTCACTTTGTTTAAGCCAACCTTTCAAAAAAGTGGGGGGTCTGAGCTTCTTTAGCCCCCCCCTCCACCCCAATAACCACTGCAGTCACGGTATGGAATGATTTTAAGTATAACTCTCCTACTTTGGCATTTGGCAACCCCTCGGAATAGCGCGAGATGCAACTAAATTGTTGACTCTTTATCTTCATCGATCCGCTTCGACCGGAGCAGCAAACGTCGCGTCCTGTGGACTTCGCGCCGACGTCTCGAAAACTTCTCTCATTCATTTACGGAAAGCTAGCGGGAGATTGTGAAAACACGGAGGGGCGGGAGGGGAGAGGGGAGGGAAGGGAAGGGGGAGGAGTGAAACCGGAAACACATCCCCCCGCACCTTCGATTCATTCGATTTGAGAAATATACTTACGCCATTTTTCGAGCACAGAGTCTGTCGTGGACAAAAGAATGCAATTCGTAAGAACATTTCTACGAGCTTCAGGACTTCTTTATGGAGGTAAGTCAGGGTTCGCCGTTTTTAAGGTTCTACGCTCTGAAACTCTCCATTCGATTCAACGCGGAAGGGAAGTGATCTTGAGTCTTGGCAATAACTAACGACTCTCGAGTTGCTGAGCTCATGAATCGTCTCGTAATTACGTGCTGACTTCAGCAAAGAGATGCGGTTGTTAAAGGAATATTGAATATTTTGAGTCATTTTATTTGTTTATTTTTTTTTATTCACGTCTTTTGGTCTTTTATTTATTGCTTGAAGGAAACTTGTGTCGTAAAAACGGATAAACTTGAGTTTTTACCATACTGAAATAGAAGTTATTGAGAATTGATTGATTTGAAAAACAAGTTTTTCAGTGTTTGTCTTGTTTTCTATTTTCTTTGCACGCAGCCCACTTGCCAGATAGATTAATCAGCTTTCATTCGAACTTATGTAGTCAGGGAAAAACCACAATGGTTTTAGACCGCTCAAGTTTAAAACCATCATCTTTATGGATAAATGATAAAATTTGCTACATGCTGGAATCAAAACTTTCGGAAGTGTACTTTCACTCGCACTCACAGTTTTTATTCCGTTTTATTTCCTTTCACTTCTCTCTCTCTCTCTCTCTCTCTCTCTCTCTCTCTCTCTCTCTCTCTCTCTCTCTCTCTCTCTCTCTCTCTCTCTTTCACTCTCCCTCTCTCTCCACCTCTCATTGACTGACTGACTATTTTTTTCACCTGTACAGTGTACCTCCTGCTCTCTCCATTTCTCCATTTTTCGGATGATTTATCTCCTCTCGTCCGCCGACTTTGTTGTCACTACTGTATTATGAGCCTATTTTTCTTTATTTACTTTTGCTTCGTTTTCTTCTGCCACACCGAAAGTCGAATGGTCACCGAATAGGAGGGGAGCGTTCATGTTTGCGAGAGGCCGCACGAGCTGTCAAGCGCGAATGATGATTCTCCATCTACAGAAGCGCGGACTCACAAGAATTTATCTTTCACTCTCTCTCCCTCCAACACTCATTTGAACAAACGTGTAAGAAAAGGATGGATGGAGAAGCCATCGTCACGTATTTTTGACCCATATCTTTGTCTCTCTTTAAAACGTGAGTTTGAAGGGGGGGGGGGGGTAAAGAAAGGTGAATTTCCAGATCTCCCGTCCCCCAACGAGAATTGATGTTCAACTTTTTACGGTTAACAGGAGCTATAGGCAATGGTAAAATCAATCGATTCATCGAATTTTAGACAGATGGGGAGAAATAGGTGTCGAGGATGGCAATAAATTACGTAGGATCATTTTCACCTTTAATGTACAGACCAAAATAACACAGATTTTTACGAGATTTTGCTATAGATATAGAATCGTAAAAAGTCAAGATTTACCCTCGATGAGATGATTCACAAGGTACTCTAGATTGTTGCGTTTAACTCCGTGAGCATATTGCATGTGCGTGGTTAGAACCAGTGGCGGATCCACGGGGGGTGAGGCCCCCGTGCCCCTCCCAGAAGCCTCAAATTTTGCCTTTATTTAATAGAAAATAGCCCGAAATTGCTTCCACCGACTCTTCAAATTTCAAAATTTCACAGGCGTGCCCCCCCAGAAAAATTTTCTGGATCCGCCACTGTTAACAATCAAAATTTGAATGTAAAACCGCGAGCTTCTGTCGCATTCTTGGAGGCATCGATTCAATGGGGCAGTTGCAAGGGTCAAGAATTTGTGTTTCTTATGGAGCAAATGGAATTACTTGATGAGCTGAGAACAATTTGTGCCTTTGGGTTTTTCCTATATTATTTCTTATTTTTATTTATTTATTTATTTATTTATTTATTTATTTATTTATTTATTTATTTATTTATTTATTTATTTATTTATTTATTTATTTATTTATTTATTTATTTATTTATTTATTTATTTATTTATTTATTTATTTATTTATTTATTTATTTATTTATTTATTTATTTATTTATTTATTTATTTATTTATTTATTTATTTATTTATTTATTTATTTATTTATTTATTTATTTATTTATTTATTTATTTATTTATTTATTTATTTATTTATTTATTTATTTATTTATTTATTTATTTATTTATTTATTTATTTATTTATTTATTTATTTATTTATTTATTTATTTATTTATTTATTTATTTATTTATTTATTTATTTATTTATTTTTTTATTTATTTATTTATTTATTTATTTATTTATTTATTTATTTATTTATTTATTTATTTATTTATTTATTTATTTATTTATTTATTTATTTATTTATTTATTTATTTATTTATTTATTTATTTATTTATTTATTTATTTATTTATTTATTTATTTATTTATTTATTTATTTATTTTTTATTTATTTATTTATTTTTTTTTTTTTTTTTGTTCAAGTAAAAAACTTCTCTGCTCTTGAATTGAAAGTTTTTTTGTTTTTTGTTTTTTTTTTAAGTAGATTCCATGAATCTACTTATTGCGGAGGGTGCGATGTTGGATTTTTCGGGAAATTTTATCAAATGAGCACGTTTCATGGTCCCCTGAGTGAGAAAATACCACTCGTTGAAAATTGTATATATATATATATATATATATATATATATATATATATATATATATCTTTATATGTATGTTTCAGCCAGTTTTACCGTTTTTATGTCCCACGATCCTGTTCGTAATTTTTGGTTTTTGTTCTTGAAATTTTTCTCAACTATTTGTTGGGTTTATTTCTTGGATGAGTTCGAAGATGGTGTAAATCCGACAGTTAGTTTTCGCGTTATGGACCGTGTTTCAGTCGTAAAATGTGTTTTTGAGGTTTATTTTTAGGAGTGTTTGTTTTGAGTGTTTTTTTGGGGAAAATTTATATTGGCCGTTTTGTTACGCAACTTTTTTACTCGAGTCATTTTTTCGTGTTTTGCGTTGTAAGCGAGTTATAGTGATGTGTTTTTCGGGTTTTTTGGCAGTGTTTTTATATGAAGAAATTGTTTTTTTGTATCGTAAATTTTAGTATATATCGTGGAGGATGTTTTTAGTTCATATGCTCAATTCCTTGAATTTTCCTTGTGTTTTACGTGTTTTACGAGCTATTTAGTTTCTTATGGGATTTTACAAGTGAAAGACAAGGATGGTGTACTGGTATAATTGCTCTTTCTTTGTTTTACACGTACACTGTTGCTTAGGTACGTTATTTTTTTATTTTCTTGTTTTATCAGCTGCTCTTATTCAGATTTATTTCTCATTACCGTTACAAAGATTACACATTTTTCTATCTTGGTACTATAATCTTTTTCTTATTGGCATTTTTATTTAAATGCGTTGAACAGCTGATAAAAAAAAATTTAATAATCCAAAGAAAATCAAAACATAACCTATTTATTAAAATTTGTGAAAAACTTATATAACCTAGCTTTTATTTCTCACTAGCATTGAAAAGATTACGCATTTCTCTATTGCTAATATAATCTTTTTCACAATCATATTTGGATTTTGAGCAGCTGATATAATAAAAAATAAAAAATCAACGAAAATTATAACCTATACTTAAATTTGTGAAAAAATGATTTAACCAAGCATGGAATCTACTTCGTCTTACCGGCCTGCCGGGAGGCATTTTTCTATGGTGAAGTTTAGCAGTTGATGTTATATATTTTAGGGATTCTGGCGCAAGGAAGATATGTTGAAAAAAAATAAATAAAAAAATAAAAAATAAAGTAAACTAGCGAAAAAGTGTCGGAAGCGTACGACTCGACTTGTAATGAATGTACTAACAAACGTTCAATTGATAAAAATGAGTATTATATAGACACAGGATGGCGAGGAAGTTTGAATATAAATTGAAATATTATATCTTGATGAGGATATTTCCAGTTTTCATCTGGAGTACTGATTAAAATACTCAGTGTGAAATTTTTTTACTGATACTCTTGATTAAAAGGGGTGGGGAGAAAAATTCGTGGAGCGTACGCATAAAAAAAAAAGAAAGAAGAATCTTTCAGAAATGGGGAAAAGAAGCAATCTTGGATTGTCAGCGAGGGTATGCTTTCTCCCTAAAAACCAGCGAAAAAGTCTACGCATAAAAGACAATGAACTCGACTCGAAGTGAAAATATTAAAGAAACGTAGCCACATCTCGTAGAAAATATTTTAGGTATTGATTTTCGCGACGCAAAACTTGCAAAGTGTTGTAAATAGCAGATGAGGTTTTTTTTGTTTTTTTGTTTCTTGTTTTCTTTTTATTATGACACAGCATAAATTCAAGATTAGTTGGTTTTTTACTAGTAAAAATCAGTCACGAATTTTTGCACCTACAAAGTCGAGGATTTTGATTCAAATGCAAAAAAATAAGAAAGTTATATTGCACGCTTAAAATCGCTTACTATAAAGTCACTCTTAAATTCCAAAACAGCAAAGAAAGTGTATGTATTTGTATAGTCGTGGGTACAAGAAGAATCGCGAAAATCACTTTGAGGTAGGCTACCCAGTACCCACAATATTTATCACGATAAATTTAAGCATTTCACAGTGGCGTTGCGTGCAACGTGGCAACGTTGTAATGTGTCCATTTAAACACATGTAAAAAGTCGAATGAGAAGGTGTTCACCGAACACCCAATAGTTCGATCTTGGGTTTAAATGGACAGACTGCAACGTTGCCAAATCACACGCTACGCCACTGCATTTCAGGTGGCCTACCTAAACCAAAATATAAGGAGTTGTCCCGCAGACATTCATTGCAGTCACAGGCGAATAGAATGCCTGAAAATTTCTGTATTTTTGTGTGGGTATGATACCCACAGTACAGAAAATAAGGACGAACAGTATGAGAACAGACCAATGCTGTTAGAAACCATATTGAATCATCGGGTGCGAACCTTATCCATTGCTCCAGTTTTGCATTGCGGGAAACCTTACGAAAAAATCCAGTAGTCGCTTGATATTATCTCTGTCCCGACCATAACTTTCAAATGCAGTCCATTGGCGGATACAGGGGGGGGGGGCGTTTGGCCAAAAAAGGAGGAAAAGAGGGGGAAAAGAGGGAGGGGAAAGGGGGAAAGGAAGAGAGGAAAAAGGAGAAAGGGGTCTCCGCGGGAGGCAAAAATCCCGAATTCGCCCCCCCCCCCGTTCGCGAGGGCTGGATCTGCCAATATAATACACTAATACAGCCCCTGGATACTTTTCAGTCCTATATCTTTCCATCTCAGATACTTTATTTCTGAGGCAAATACCATCAATTCGGCTATTCACGGCGTAAATTGCTCCATTGCTTTATGATTTGCTGATCTACAATAGTGCCCATTAATAAATGTCATCATATGAAATCACGGAAAGTTACTATCGTAATAAACATTTAATGTCATTGACATATTGCTCAATTATTTGATCAGCCAAGAAAAGCGTCTTGAATTTGCCTCGCAAATATTATCAAGAAAGGAAAGATGCGTTGGTCAACAATAAATTCAAAACAATTTGACAAAATGAAATATTTAAGTTTAGATACGGTTGAAAGGGAGAATAATCGAGATTTGGCAACAGCGCTCCTGCCTATATAGCCGGGTGAATTTTTATGGGAAACGCCAAATTGATGAAATCCCTTTAAAGTTCTCCCCCATTACTTTTCTTCTTCTTCGCGGCTTTTTACAACCTTGCTCCATGCGAAAAAATTTTGAAAGCAGAAAAAAAGAAATTGACATCACTCACACACCCGCACAGACGCGAGATGTCCCCCATAAACATCAGAGGCGCAGGACGCGAGGCGTCGGGAAATGCCTTTGCTTCGGTATTGAGCGCGTAAATAATAAATGGAATATTTTTTCATACTTAAAACGTTTGTCCGAAACTTTCGAGACAGTTATTTCAATCGCCTGAACGCCGCGCGTCTGGAAGTATAAATTGGTCGTCTTAATTGCGTCATCAAACTTTTGGACGGATCCTGGAGTCAATCGAGATTTTTATGGTCACTAAATACGATTCGCATGAAATTATACGACTTTAAGCCACAGATTTAAGAAATTAAGTCACACAGACTTAGTTTTTGATTAACAAAAATTCACCAATTATAGTGTGAGTCATAATCAGAAAGGGAATTTTTCGTTTTTCCCGAGAGGTGTTCACAAAATTAAACTCACCATGTATTTTATTGTGAAAAGTCGGTGGGGGGGGAGGGGGATTTTAATCGCGTTACAAATACGCGCATATTTTTATACATGAACAGTTCGAAGAATGTAAGTTCGGGGGAACAAGGTTTGCAAAAGTGATTAAAATGAAAGAGTATGTTTTTAAAGGGGCTCTTGAACTAACCATTCATGTCTCTCTTACAGTTTTTAGTCAAGTTTTTGAATAGTACAATCCAACAAAAAGACCAAAACACCGTATTGCATCACTCCTTACAATTTCTAGTCTCAAAGGATGCTCGCAACTTCGGAAATTATTACGAGAGATACGAGGAAGGCACATCAAATCGGAGGCACTATAATTCTAGAGAATAAGATGAATAGCAAAGTAGATGACTACAGGTAGATGCATCAAAAACGATGGATGAATACAGGTATATTCTGAACTAACTTGCAGTATGAAGTGAGTTGTGATTGGTCAATTTACGAGATCGATGTATGCGGAGACTTAATTTGATGACTGACGTTTTCCAGTTTACGATGTGGTGAACCGACTGAAATATCTGACCAAAAAATGGTTTTAATGCGAAGTCAACGATTATTCAACAATCTCAAAACTCGCGTAGCGTTCCTATTTATGTAACTCTCTCACTCTCCCGACCTTCATGGATAGACGTTTCTTTCTTTTATCCAAATTCGTTCACAGGGCTTTCCTTCACTACTCACTATCAAAATCGCACTAGAATGACTCGAGAAATTAATTTCTGCCACATTATTTCACACAAAAAAAATTCTCTGTTTGCAATTTTAGCGATTTTAGCGCTCAACGAACCTTTTCACTACTTTTCACAGGATGGCGTTGACACTCAAAGACCGAATATGAGCTCCTAAGGGAAGTTCCAGACGCTTCAGATAGGCTGATTCATCAGGCTGTATTAATCTATGGATGACGCGACGATTTTTTTTTTTTTTATACATGTATATACATTTTTTTTCTAAGAGGACTCTTCAAGTCTTCACTTCAGTTCCAATGACTCCGCACTACCACAAGAGGAGTATGTAAGTTTAGAAATCTTACCTATTCAAAACTATTGAGCGTTTAAATTTCTAAAGAACGGAGGACTAGGAAGAAGGAAAATCATTTTTGCTGTTCTGCATCCGAGCAAAAACGAGGAGGGGGAGGGGGCAAAATGTCGGAGAAAAAACGCCCACTCAAACTTGTTAGATTTTTAGTACATTAAGAAATCATTCAAGTTCAGTCGAAATTATGGATCTAATTTTTTTAAAGGTAGCGAGTGAGAAGGAAAATTTGTTTGGATCCAATTTTGATCATGACTTCACCTTTCAATCGGTCGCTTGGAAAAATTCTCTTTCTCTTGTCTTCACTGTTCACAGTTTTCCATCGGCCCACAGGCCACAGGGCCCAGTACACGTTTTTCCTGCAGTGAGTGAGACTGATGACCAAAACTGCACTGCCGACCGCACTCATATATGCGAGTGTGAGTATTAAAATCAATGATTGCTCGCTAAAATTAAGTGTGTAGTTAAATATTCCTACACGACTGTACTGATTTTGCATACACGCTGAATTGAAGGCGCAAACATAAACACCATTTCTCAAATTTATAACAATTTACAGTCGTAATGGGGCTCTTGCAAATTTTTGCTGTAAGTAAGTGAATACTCAAATCTGAAGTAAAAACCAGCAAAAGTCACGAAAATCACACTAAAAAGTATATTTAGTAATAAACTTATTGTTAGTGAACAGCTGTAACGGCGATATTGTAATGTCGGAGCTACGCAGGATCGCACACGGAAAAAAAACTACGGTGAAATTAACCATACGATAGCTGATTTTGGCACCTGCTAGATGTTATGGCAATGTTAACCAAAAGTATACTATGTTTTGACTAGATACTAGGTGATGTTACCTGATTGCATGCCGAATTTACTCAAAGTATCGGTAAATGTACCATACTTCTGGTCAAGTTTACCATATCATCTAGCAGGTGCCAAAATCAGCTATCGTATGGTTAATTTCACTAATCTTTTTTTCCGTGCAGGTATCATGGGAGATTTCTGTCTATAGTTTGTCATTTTTTCCACTGAAACACAGAGATAATGAATAATGGGTCTGTTGCAAAATTTTCCTACAGCGCTATAGAGTGTGCAATCTAAGGTTAAATCGCCTGAAAAGTCCAATGGTGGCATCAGAAAGCCATGAAATGCAATAATAAACTCACAAAAGGCGTTTAATGAAATCCAAGATGGCGGCAAAATATCGAGCAATCTGTATGCATGCACCACGAACATTCAAGGATAGCCAACCTCACAATATCCATCACAACCAATCACAACGTAAATAAACACATAACCTCTACCTGCAGTGAGGTTGTCAAAGTTGGCAATCCTTGGATGATCACGGTGCATACATTCAGATTCCTCGATATTTTGCCGCCATCTTGGATTTCGATAAACGCCTCTTGTGAGTTTAATATTGTATTTATTGACTTTATGATGCCACCAATGGACTTTTCAGGCGATTTTACATTGGAGTAAACACTTTTTATCGCTGTAGCAAAAGTTTGCAACAGACCCATTATTTCTCAAATTAGATAGAAACCTCCCATGATACCTGCGTAGCTTCGCCATTAAGCCCGATTCTGAGAGTGAACTTTGTGAGTTTTTCGTGTATACTCATCGTCATTTTTTACAGGTTTTTATGCTAGAATCAACTCTTCGATCATCTGTAGTAAAAGTTTGCAAAAGACCCATAATTGCGAATAGATAAAAAGCTGACGGTGCGTGAGGCAGATCTGGCCACAGAAACGACTGCAGTGTTGCCAGATCGAGGGTAAAAAGCCGTATCATCCCCAACTTAAAGCAATGTAAAGCGTACGGTTTTTTTCACCCCAATCTGGCAACACCGGTAACGAGTATACTCGGGCGTGGTATTGAAAAGGTTAAGAACATAGATTTTAAGTTCAAGAAAGAACTTCACAAAACGAATAGTCGATAGTGAGAGGCGGATGGCGGTGGTGGGCAAAATGAGAGAAGGAAAATAGCGGGAAGAGAGATCGGGGAGGGGGGTGGGAGGAGAGAGAGAGGGGCGAGGGAAGAGATTTTGGTAACCTCTGACGTGGTGCATGTAACTGACAACGTCTATATGCATAAGCGTGCCGTGCTAGGATAGTACTGTTGCGCCTGCCACTCGGACGGATGCAACTTCAACGCATGAATGCAATGAGACACCCGCAAACGATCATGTATTATTCAGCTCAGTACTTCCTCCGTTCCGCCAATTCAACTTCGATTAAATATTGCGTGTCAACAAACAATGACAACGTTTCATGTTTACTTTATGTGCACCACCGTGTGATGCAGTGTTGCCAGGTATACGGTTTAGACCATATATTTCTTATAATAGTCAATGCAAAATATGTAGCATCTATACGGTGTCAAACTTAAATCTATCAACTCTGATGCAATGAACCGATGATACCTGTCCATTCACCCCATATACCCAATATCTAGGTGAGGACATCAAAGCTGACGACCGACTCCCGTTTCAATTCAGTATCGGCTCATGAACGATCGATGATAGTTTTCCTACCATATGAACGTGTGCAAAAGTATCGATTTGAAAGTTCAGTGGAGAGCTCTTGCAAGCTTTTGCATTGGGCAAATGGGCCTGTGGCGTCTTGTGCTATTTGGCAACCGTGTTTTTTTGCCATTTGAAGCTATTCCAAAAGTATCGACTTCTCAAGGATTCAGTGAATTCCCTGAAAAGATTGATTATTTGACTGAGGTTTAAATGGAGACAATCTGTTTGCAGTCTACCTTGCGCGATCCGCCACTGAAATGGATTATCAATTCTGATGTAAATTGCTGCGAAAATTACTATGGAAAAAAAAGGACGAAGAAAGTCTAAAAGTGACTTTTCTCTGATTGTGAGAAAAACTAAGCTCAAAATTTAGATGCACCAGCATCTGTGTATTTGTTTGAGCCACGCGTATTTTTTTAATGTCCGCAGAGTCGTTCCCATTGAATATCATGGAGTTTCGCGAAAGGTGGGAGCCACTGTGATAGTTTGTAAGCAATTGCCGTCCACATTCACAGAGGCTAGTGGTCCTGTGGCTCGGTTTTTACCGCACATTTTTTCACCCGTCAAATTGTACTCGAAAACAACTTTCTCGACGAACTGCACCCGAAAAACTCCATCAAAGCAAAACAATCATTTAATTCGCCGTCCACAGCCGTTCACTGTTGTCCATAAGACGCCGTGTAAAAATTCTGCGAATTGCGAGCAGATAAACGAAAGACTAACCTTTATGATTTACTGTTTGAAATAAAAATCCGACAATTTTGTTGTTTACATTCTTAGGTTATGTTTTAATGCTAGGGGTGCAGGTAGCTCCAGTCCTGTTCAGCTGAGATTTGCATGAAATAGTTTTTTAAAGTTAAAAGACTAAAAAGAGAAACAAAGCATTAGTCATTGTGAAAATATCAAGCTCCGGTCTATACTGTGTCAAAAAAAACAAGCTCTCAATTAGGTCAAAATAAATCTGGATTAAGTCTTTGTCCACTGGTCAAAGGTAAAGGGAGAATGCGGGCAGGGAAAAAAACAGATGAAGCACAAACACAAATGAAGAAAACGGCTCGTTCAACAAAACCGTCCCGGATCTTTTGGACCGGACAAAATACACCGCTCTCCGTTTCATTTCATTTGCTCTCTCTCTCTCTCTCTCTCTCTCTCTCTCTCTCTCTCTCTCTCTCTCTCTCTCTCTCTCTCTCCCTTTCTCTCTCTCTCTCTCTCTCTCTCTCTCTCTCTCTCTCTCTCTCTCTCTCTCTCTCTCTCTCTCTCTCTCTCTCTCTCTCTCTCTTTCTCCTCCCTCTACCTTACTTAGCTCGTCAAAAACGATGCGACTCGAGGGTGCGGTGTTGCCATGTGAAACAAAAGAAGTCTCCATAGATCATGGAAAGAGGTGGATCTGAAAGGAACTTGCGAAAGATCCTGAACTAGGCAGAAAAACAGAAGTAGCTCTCAAATCCTTTTTTGCAGGGTAGTCTAAAAGACTAAAAACCCTGAATAACTTTCGAATGACAGCAGATATGAAAGAAACCCCTGTACTAAAAATGACCAGTTGACATCAGTTGACATCAACTTTACGTCATAGTTTGATATCAACTGATTTCAACTGAGGTCAATTTTAGTGGGACGACTAGGTTACGTTTCATTTATCATATTTTCTGGCAGACACCAAAATCAGCTATGCGGATTTTGAAATCTACCAGTTTTTTTTTTTCTGTGTGCCAGAGAGTATTTTCATGAAATATTTAAATATCCAACTTGTATACGATCCTCTCTTCTCCGAGAAGGGTATAGCTTACTGCTCCGAGAATTTTAACTTGACATTTTGCAACACTGTTGGAAAGCTCTCATTAGTGTGAATGGATCAAAAACCGCTGATAGAGTTACGCATCATTTGGGAAGGAAAGGAGAAAAAAAGAGGGTCACGTTGAGGGCGACCGACCGACCGTGAGGGGAGGGGGTGGGGGGATCAGTGCATCATTGCCGTGGCAAACGATATAGGGGTGGGAATTGGATGAAAAGAAAGAGGAGGAGGAGGAGGAGGAGGAGGAGGAGGAGGAGGAGGAGGAGGAGGAAGAAGAGGGGGGCAGGAAGGAAAAAGTTGAATTTCGGGGAGTAAATCTCTTCGATCAACTATCTTTCCCAGCGTTAAAGGCACACGACTTACGTTACGCGTGAGCAAGGCGTGGGTTTTGAGAACTGTGTCAACAGAGGGGGGGCCGGGGGGCCCAGGGCCCCGCCACGGCCATTTTCGCGGCCTCAACGCAACGCGGCGCTCGATTTTTTTGTCAAGAGTTTTAATTACTTTGACAATTTATCATATTCGCTGTCAGGTGGGTTTTTATTATTAAATTAAACCCTCAAACTTGTCCGTCCAGTGCGGCTACGTTTCCATCTGTGCGCGGTTGGTAGGGCGCTGGGTGCGGGTGCATACCTGCACGACAATGTTGCCAATTGAGGCCGTATCCTGAAGAAGAGGGTCCCAAACAACGGGCGTGCTCTTCAGCTAAATACCTCCATTTTTTCAAAACGCAGAAGTTTCTGGTATAGCACACTCATTGTTTTGTGAGCATTTTTTTCGGAAGCGGCTTCAATTGGACGTTTTAACGAAGAAAATAATGATGACAAGGTTCAATAGACTGATATAGTGACGAGCGGGAAATTTAAAATCCAGGAATTGAATTGACTTATACATGCTTATTTGACCCTTATTGCTCCATAGTACCATGTCGAGGACGTTCTGTTGACAAATAATGACATGGATTCCTATGAAATTTAAAAAAAAAACAATAATAATATGGACATGAAATGGTATGAGAAAAATAAATTTGAGTCACTAGTCACTAGTAAAATCAGACAACGATATTTGATGGAGTCAGATCTTTTCATTTTTAGATGGACGTAAATGTTACTCTTCTAGATTTTACCTTCCAATCATTTTTCTTCATCCAATTTTGTTTGTTGGGCCAAGATTCAAGCAAAAAAAGTCACTTCTCATCGACGAAAAAATGTATCGCGTTTATTTTAAAATTTCAACCCATGTAAATGTGACTCTTGAAATTCAAAACAGCAGGTATAATTTGATTTTTTGATATATCTATATATAGTGTCTTTCACGCAGCCACTTGCTTAAACAAATCGTGTACAGCTCGAATACCGCACGCGCCGTCTGCTTTCGGTTTCTAAGAAATAAAACAATGTTGCACAACGCAGAAAACGCGACCATTTCATATTAAGCTAATTGTAAGTGAAAAAAAAAGCGTATGATTTTAAGCAAAACGGCAGCCCTGAGATCAGATTAAATGTTTAAACTTGTCAAAACTGTAGACACATTCATCGTCAATAAATTGTATTGTTCACAAAATAAACACTCGCATCTTTTGCACGTGTAGCTGGGAAACAGTTGCGAATCCATTATATACCTATAGCAAGCAAGTTCGAAATAATTTCACTCCTATTTCTTGTGCGCAATTTTAACGAAAGGAGCACACAGTTCTCTAACGAACGTTAGAGGAATCACATCGGATAAAGTGTTAATTAAATTAATGTAAGGAAGTAACTTAATCTAAACGAACGCGAAATAAGAAAAACCACGTCGGTAGTAAGAATTTAATTAATATAAAAACTTGAACTAAACAAGCACGCAGTTCCATACAATTACCGAGACAAGAAAAACTACATCTATGAAGTATTTATTCAGTTACTAAAAGATTAAATCGAAGTTAAACCACACAAGTGCGCAGTTTCAGCTGAAATAAGATGAAAAATCATGTTGAAACTAATTAAATAAATTAATGACTGTGTCACGGGAATAAGTTATACCGGCTTCGAATGTGTTTTCATACGATCATTCATAACTTTCTCGTTCCTCTGATTCATTGATTGGTCATTGTTTTTATTCTCTTTGATTTATACAAATATTTAATTTAGTCAAAGCTTTCGCCGTTACAATGCTTACAAAGTTTTTTCTTGCGTGTTCTGTGATTTGTGCGATTTTTTTTTTAATTCGTCTCTTGCATTTACAGCTCTTATATGCAAGGACAAAAACTATGGTAGGTGCATTACCATAAACGAATCAGGATGCGTCGATCTTAAAAAGTATGGCTATGCACATGAAATCGCCTCAATCAGCGCTCAAGGAGGCTGTCTATGGGCTAGGGTTGAAAATGACTGCAGCCTAGTAACCAGATTGATGATAACACCAGGATCGTCATGCCAAAGCGACTTGTCACCGTGCAGAGATTGGTACAAGATGATTGTTGCCCTGGAGGAATGTCATGTTTTTAGTGATATTAGATATTATGAACCGCCCAGTTGCTGTCCTTGGAAGCCGAAACCAACAACATAAACGAATATTGGTCGAGCATGATGAATGGACTTTCGTTGTTAAGACATTTCCAACAAGTTACATACCAAAAGAAGGGCTAATAGCTATGTTAAAAAAACTTTTATAGCATGGATGATTTGATTCTGGTTTAATTGCCTCATTATTCTTTTCTTTTTTTTTCCTTTTTTTCAAACCGAAAATTGTGATTAATTTAGTGGAAATTGGTTTTGAAAGAGCGAGTGTTTTAGAGTGGCAATCTATCACTAATTAAAGATTACTAGAAGCATGACAACATGTGAACCTATGTAAGGGATAGTACAATTACCAGAATTCTAGTGATTGTACCATGTAAGGGATAGTACAATTACCAGAATTCTAGTGATTGTACCATGTAAGGGATAGTACAATTACCAGAATTCTAGTGAGTGTACCATGTAAGGGATAGTACAATTACCAGAATTCTAGTGATTGTACCATAGTTCTTGACATTTTTTGTTTTAGGAAATTCTAGTTCTATGACCTTATTCTGGTATTAACACCAGAATTTTCTGCTCGAAGTACTAGACTTTCTGTCGTTCACATATCGTTGCACCTCTATGGTAATATGACCAGAATCTGGTTACAATGACTATAGCTTTTTTCCAGTGATATATCTTGACCCGTGCGGGGATATAGTGATATATCTTGAGAATTCTAATACAACTATTCAGGTGAGAAAATGTAGCTTTTGTTTCTGTCATGTGTACGTATAGGTTCCTTTATCGTGCAAGTCCTTTCAAAAGAAATAGTTATACCAATTTCTGTGTCTAGATATAGCCACTCCAAAATGCTTTCGCCTTTTATTCAAACCAATTTCAAATGGCGTCACAACTTCTTTCTTAAATTTTAAAAGGTATGAATAATAAGGCGAAAATAAACCGAGCCCGGGTGAAAATTTTCTCAAGATATTCCATCACGGCTGTCTCCGTGCTGCCTCAAAAGAACGTCCCAGAAATCCCCTCTATCGGTATATAACACGTTGAACAATTTCAAAGGGACAAACGCAAAGTGTCGACTTGACCACTCACCAGTCGCCAGGCAATTAATGTGCCTTTTTGAGATAGCATACTAAAAACTAACAAAAGTAAAAAGATAGAAAAAAAATAATGGAACTGAAGGGATTTGCCCTAAAAGAAAAAAATCTTGTGGCAGGTAAACCCAAAATATAATCAAAGCTGCGGATACCACCTAAACAGTTCATGGTGGGCGGATCCAGCAATTTGGCAACCATGAACTCATCCCATTTGAACGTATGAGAAACAGTCGATTCTTGAGGGGGCCATGACCTTATTACTAATCGATTGTTTCCCGTGCATTCAAGTGGGAATACTACACAGTTGCCAGATTTCTGAATCCGTCTTTGCTATACAGTTCTGAAACGAACTCTATCACCGGTAGATCCAGGGATTGTCCTTTTCTCTCTGTATGCTTATTTATAACGTTCGTAGGACAAGGACAGATAACGGGCAGTCACCTAACTTTTGTCCTTTCTTCTGTTATTTTCAAACAAACGGGCTCATACATGGACAAAAAGTAAGGACAAACTCGTAGATCCATATCTTACCTCCACAATACTGATACTCTTTTTGTAATGTATGAATATTAAAAGTGTTTTTTCTTTAGTGTTAACCCTTTAAGGGCCAAGCCCGACTATACTCGTTTTTCTACTCTGGTCTAATTCACATTGTTTCAGTCTTCATTCCGAATAAACGTGACTATTGATGAAATGAAAACATGTACAAGATAATATGTCTTCGGGCGCCTTCAACGCATCGTATAGGCAATTTCAACTCCCTCGAGTACGAACAGTTAACTACCTTCCCTTTATAAACGGAAGAGTGGCGCCCTTTTGAAATAACCTTGCCCTTTGAGGGTTAAAAACAATGTTTTGCTTTCATTCCCGATTCCAAATCAGAACAAATCAAATAGGTGTGCCACCGTTCACTCGTACTATTGCAGGATTAAATGGCAAGGTCTTGGAAAGAAAAATCGTATCTGCTCTTATTTTCACCTCTAGAGTTATGCGTTGTTACACCTTACGATAAATTTTGCTTAAAAATCCGCTATAATCCACACCGTTCATAGCTTATCTCTGTACCATATTATAGTTCAGTAAAGAAGAACAGAACAGAAATTCCTCTCAACTTTCATCGCCTCCGATGTGCGAATAACGTTATAAACACTGTAAGTATCCAAATACAAGAATGTTTGAAAAATTGAAATCACATATTTTTTGTTTGTTTGTTTATTTTTCTTTCAGCAACCTTGGCAAGTATTCATTGCCGTGAGTAAATAATTACTTATGACAGCGACTTTTTCGACGGTAGTTTTTCTCTGTGTAACGAATTGATTACAAATTCAAAAGGCAGTCTGTTGAAAAATTCAGAGAATAACATCAACGAGTCAGAACATGTTTCCGAGGTAGCATTTTTTAGATGACCGTTGAGGGCAGTAAAATTTCATGCGAAACCCCAAACCCTTAACTTTCGAACAATCTTAATAGCCTTTGCTGTGCGTATAATAATGACATTTTGGCAAAAAAATCACTTAACTGCGAAGGTCATTTCACGTAGATTCTCCAAAGATTGAACCTAGATGCTATGAGGTTATGGATGCTTAGGGAGCATTTTCCTTGTAATAAAATAAGGCAATTTTTTTAGGATTTTCGTTCTCATCATCTTGAGTTATCAAATAATCCTTTGTCTTAAAATTGTTGCAAAATCACATACTACACTAATTTTAAACACAATTATAAAGATCTGCACATCAAAAGCTGAGAGGAATACTTTTTTGAGAGATGCTGCAAGGGATCCCTGGTAAAAGTGATCCAGCAAGCTCTGTGACCAAAGTTGCGTAGCTCATTGTTTTGAGGGCCTTTTGTGGAATTTTATGAAATTACATGTAAAATCATACAGAAGAGAAGCCCACAGAATTTCATAAAATTTAATGGAAAAATGAAATTACCCATGACATTTTGGTTATTTAACCTCACGTAACACTTTAACCAGGGATATTTTGAATTGCAGAAAATATAGTAATTCCAGGAGGAAAAGCTCCACGCAGAAGCATGGCTTTTAATGACAATGAAGGAATATTGGCACAGAGGCCACCGTTTTACAGAATGCCACCTACCAATCTGAGGGCCCCCAAATTCAGCGGGAAGGAGGGCGAAAACATAAGGGATTTTATCGAAGATTACGAACAATTTACTAAGATTTACAATTATTCAGAAAATAACAAAATGGAGTATTTAGGCACATTTTTGGAAGGAGACGCTAAAAAATACTTTAGGAATAATAAAGAAGCATTTAAAGCACTATCAACATGGGATGCTGTCAAGGAGCTATTCATAAGCAATTATGAAGATAAAGAATACGACGAGAATTTTAATATATTTTGTAATAGGATCCAGAAACATGGCGAATCAGCCATCTCATACATGGAGGATAAGATAACATTGGCAAACAAAAGTGATACGAAAATTTTGGAAAAACAACTAATTAGGATGACTAAACAGGGCTTACTCCCCAGCTTAAAAGCGTTAAACAACCTAATGCCAACAGCAAGTATGAAGGAATTAAAAGATAACGTAAGGAAAGCCGTTAATAGTGATAATGATCTGAGGAAGGGCGATATCTACAACGTAGTAGACCCTATGAATGGGATGGTTCAAGGGATAAATAATTATGGAACGGAATTGGGAGCCAATAAACGAATGGAGTCAGTAGAAAATAGGATTGAAAAGTTAGAATCAGAAGTGGCAGGAGTAAAAGAAATACAGACCAAGGGCTTCAATGAAATGACGAAACAATTAGAGGCAGTTAATAACACACTACAGCAAATACGATCATGGGGTCCCTCTAACCAAACATATCAAAGGCAAAATTTCATGCGCAGGGGACCCGTCACATGTTACGGATGCGGTCAACTAGGCCACACGAAACTAGACTGCAGAAATGATAATTTCCAAAACAATCAGAACAATTCTCAAAACTATCAGAACAATTCTCAAAACAATAATGCTCAAAATTATCAGACGACAAAAAACATTAGCCCTGCGGTTCAAAAAAACTAGGCACACCCCGGCCTAATGAGAATGAAGGTCGGGGGGCTTTAGCAGTGCAAAGTGTCGAAAAATCGGAAAAAGAACTCATCGATAAAACAATCGAAAACGAGTTAAAGAGCATTAAACCAGAAAAAATACTGAGAAAAACTAAAATTACTCTAGTCATCGATTACGCAGGGAAAGGGCTGAAGGGGGACCTACAGCAAGGACTAGGGGAGAAGAATTACATAGTAGAATGCTGCCACCATCCCAAAGCTAAGTTC
Organism: Trialeurodes vaporariorum; assembly: GCA_011764245.1. NCBI lineage: Eukaryota > Metazoa > Arthropoda > Insecta > Hemiptera > Aleyrodidae > Trialeurodes > Trialeurodes vaporariorum. Next base: position 24,102,570 of record VMOF01000369.1, on the reverse strand, counting down.
GAGGAACTAATTCAGCGAGCATTATCTTTGGAGAATGAATCAAAATTAGGAGACATGTTGATAATAATAGGGGGATCAAATAATTTCATTGACAAAACCACAATGCTTAATAAGTCTCTTAACATAGATAATTTGGAAGGAATAGCTAGAAAAAAGCCCATCATAATCTTAGAAGTACCAAAGCAGAACAAAGGTCCAAAAACTGACCTTAAAATAGACATAATCAATAACATATTATGGGAAAATTTAGAAGATAAAAAAGAGATAAATATAGAGAATCTGGACTCATTTAAGCCAAGGGATTGGGATAACAAAGAAAGCTGTTTCAGTTCCAGTGGAAGAGGGAAAATAGTCAATAGAATAAAAGAAGTCCTAATGAAGAAAGACATGTATGTGCTTGATAACGAAATAGTAGGATGGGTAACAACAGGATTTGATAGATGCCTAACAATACAAGGAAAAATAAATGGAATCCCCAGTAAAATGGTTTTAGATACCGGAGCATCGGTTACAGTGGTAACCAAGGAATTAGTCGATCAAATGAGGCAGGATGGTAGAAGAAATCTAAGAAATGCTGACGGTTCCGTATTGGTCATCATAGGTACCTCAACAATTAAAATCGAAACAGAGGGGGGACTGGAGGCCAAAACAAAGGCCTATGTAGCCGAAAAACTCGCAGGAGAAGTATTGATTGGCTATCCAACAATTTCAAAGTATGGACATACGAATTTTCTAAGCAAAGAAACTAGGAATACGATGTGGGAAGGATAAGAGGCACAAAGGGGGGAAATCGAGGATAATTACTCAGATTTTTGCGCATGGGTCGCGGAAGCAGAAGACGCTCCGAGGCAGACGATTAGCTCGACACCCGAAACCCCACGCGGTGAGACAGAAAAAACAATAAACAGCGACACGGTGGGCGAAGTAAGGAAAGGGGGGGAGGAGTATGACATTAATCCTGAGCTCAGCTCGGAACAGAAAAACGAACTGTATAATGTACTAACGGAGTTTTCAAGTCTATTTTTATCGGACGAAAATGAATTTCAGGCAGGACTTGCTAATGTACCACCCGTAGAATATACTCTAACTGACCCCACACCTGTTTTTTCAAAATTAAGACGGTTTGCGCCGACACATAAGGAATTTATTGAGGATGAAACGTCAAAAATGTTAAAAGCAGGGGTGATCAGGCCTTCAGCGTCGGAATACGCAAGTCCCATCGTAGTGGCAGAAAATAAGGAGAAATTACGTCTGTGTAATGATTACACTATGCAACAAAATTTAACTTTTGGTTTGTCCACGGGTTGAGACCTATTTTTTCTGACTCCTAGTGACCAAAGAAGTCAGAAAATTGCCATGAAAGTGCCGGGAAAATGTGTATGCGCCCAGGACGCCGCCATTTTGAAAAATCAGAAATTCAGCCGACTTGCCGTCGGTTTTTTGAGGCTAGCGCCCTTAATTTTTACTCAAATTAAAAAAACGTGCATATAAAATGAAAGAACATAAAATTTCCTACAAGATGAGTTACCTTGATTTGTTTTTTGATCAGTAAAAATATACAAAAACTGAAGTTTTATAAAATTTTTTTTTTAAAAAATCGAAAATTTGACAATTTTTTGGATGAATTTTAGCTCATGCCGTCGAAAATAGAAATCATAGAAAAAAACAAATTAATGCATTGAAAAGAGCGTTAAAGTGGCTACAAGATGATGTACTACAAACGTTTTTTGTGATTATTTTTTGCCACTTTTCAGCCATTAAAATGATTTTCCCCAAAATTCAGTTTTCTCCCTCTATGCTCCCTAGTTTACTAACGATATCGTTCAATAACGTCGGTTTGGTTCCTCTTATGCACCCTCAGACCAAAATAATCAGTTTTTCCATCAGAAGTGACCGTGAATAATGGTGGAAAAAGCTTGACTCATAACGTTTGATTCCCATATTTACATTAAATGTGTCTACATGCATTCAGTTCCTCTCAAATATCCCATACTAAAAAAGAGAGAGAGAAAAAAAAAAAAATCATCTGCTAAACGCAGATATTTTTTGAAGTTTTATTTCACACTCAGCCGTTATTAATGGAAAACAATATTGGTTTCAGAAAAATGCATGCTATTAGTTGCTCTGGATAGAGCGGATGGGATCAATGATGTGCTGAGAACAGTAAAATAAGTGGTGGCCCTGAGAAGAACGGTTTTTAATCGGGTTGGGTATCAGTATATTCCAGTGTGCGGTTATATTTGGGAGAGTGGTGAGATTCCTGAGTCCATACTGGTCTCGAAATGAGAGAGTAAAGAGAATTTTAAAAAGTGGCGCGCCAATTTTTAGCCGTTTTAAGTGGCTCTGAAAAGAGCCGTTGGACTGTCTGTCGTTATTTATGCACATGCAGTGTCCGTTCCTGTCCTTCTTAAAATTTAGACCTGGCACTTGGCAGTTACTTGTATAAAAGCCACGCATAATGATGCTTGACTTCAGACTGCTGTACAAGTCAAGGCTTCAAATTCACCATAAAGCATCTTATAAAAAGTCAAATATGTGTTGTCAAAAAGGTCCTTCCTCAGGGCCACCAAAATGAAAAAAAAAAAAATGAAAGTTGAATAAAGTTAAATGAAGTTGAGAATTTCTGAACAATCAAATTACAATTGAGCAAAAGTAAACAAAATCTTAAAAATTAAATATGTCTTTTTTCATTACATCAAAGTGTGAGCAAGGTGGCGGGTGTATGGGGCTATTGGGGCTATAGCCTCCACCCCCACACTTTTTTGAGGATGCGGGGCTACCATATAAAAAAAAAAAAAAAAAAAAAAAAAAAAAAAAAAAAAGTATTTTTTTAGCCCTCCCTTTTTTCGACCCCAAGCGCCGCCCATGGTGAAATTCATGACGAATAAAGGAGAGAACTCGTTCTCAACTCGATTTTCGCCATTATTCACGGTCACTTTTGATGAAAAAGCTGATTATTTTGGTCTGAGGGTGCATGAGAGGAACCAAATCGACGTTATTGAACGATACCGTTAGTAAATTAGGGAGCATAGAGGGAGAAAACTGAATTTTGGGGAAAATCATTTTAATGGCTGAAAAGTGGCAAAAAATAATCACAAAAAACGTTTGTAGTACATCATCTTGTAGCCACTTTAACGCTCTTTTCAATGCATTAATTTGTTTTTTTCTATGATTTCTATTTTCGACGGCATGAGCTAAAATTCATCCAAAAAATTGTCAAATTTTTGATTTTTAAAATTTTTTTTTTAAAAAACTTCAGTTTTTGTATATTTTTGCTGATCGAAAAACAAATCAAGGTAACTCATCTTGTAGGAAATTTTATGTTCTTTCATTTTATATGCACGTTTTTTAAATTTGAGTAAAAATTAAGGGCGCTAGCCTCAAAAAACCGACGGCAAGTCGGCTGAATTTCTGATTTTTCAAAATGGCGGCGTCCTGGGCGCATACACATTTTCCCGGCACTTTCATGGCAATTTTCTGACTTCTTTGGTCACTAGGAGTCAGAAAAAATAGGTCTCAACCCGTGGACAAAATGGCTGTTGCATAGTGTTATCAGCAGGTGAATGACAAAATCAAAATGGAGCGGTATGTTTTACCCCGCATACCCGACATTCTAGACTCTCTGAGACCCCACAAATACTTTGTGAAAGCCGATATCTTTAGGGCATTTTGGCAGATCCCTCTAAAATCAGGGATATCTAGAGAATTGACAGCGTTTCAAACATATAATAATGCTTTAGAATACTTGGTGCTACCTTTTGGGATCAAAACAAACCCTATGGTGTTTCAGAGACTAATCGATTCAATTTTAAGGGAGTATAGATATACGAAATGCGTAGTTTACATTGATGACATTATTATTATGGGAAAGACTTGGGAAGAATTTGTACAGAACGTCAGGGACGTCCTTCAAAGGTTGAAGGAGGCAAACCTAATATTAAGTCTCAAGAAGTGCAATTTTGGATACCGTCAAATATCAGTATTTGGATTCAGCATAGGAGTAGAGGGGTTTAAAATGATCTAAAAATGATAAAAACTATAATAGACCTACCCATCCCTAAAACAATTAAGCAGTGTAGAAGTTTGATAGGCGCTCTCATATACATGAAGAGTTTCATACCAAACTTGCAAATAATGTTCAGGCCTTTAATCGATCAGAAAAGGTAAAAAAACGGCGTGAAATTCAAATGGACATGGGAGTGTCAAGAATCATTCAATAAAATCAAAGAAATTCTATGTTCAGAGCCGGTCCTACTAAATTTCGACGGGAGCAAAGAAATATTCTTAGTGACAGATGCATCTAAAATAGGAGTAGCAGGAGTCTTATTACAGAAAGATGACAAGGACAATCTCAAGCCTGTAGCATACACATCGAAGTTACTGCAACCAGCGCAGATGAATTAGTCATCAACCGAGCTAGAATTATTGGCTGCGACTCATAGTTTGAAAGAATTTCACGAATATTGCTACCAGAACCCGGTCACAGTCTATTCGGACAACATAGCGTTGAAGTTTTTTTCTAAAGTAAACCTAAGACTGAATAAACTGGCAATGACAATATCAGGTTATGACATCACTGTGAAATTCATTCGAGGCAGAATGAATAAACTGGCGGATTTTCTGAGCAGAAATACCACGGGCATGGACCAAGTAGGAAAAAATGGATGAGTCAGATGAGGATGACGACGACGACGAAGATGGAGAGGAAGAAGAAAAAGGAAAAGAAGAGGAAGAAGAAGAAGGGAAGGAAATTCGACCCACGAAGGAGAACGAGTTGGAAATTCAAGGCGATTACTTCATTCAAGTGATTTCGGAAGAATGTACTCTAAAATACGAGCAAGGCAATGATAAATTTTGCTCTGAAATAATGTCAGCCCTTGAAGGGAAGGGAGCCGATAAGAAAAATGAAAGGATGTCTAGGCAATTTAAAATTATAGATGGGATATTAACAAAAAGACATTTTCACCCAAAGGATGGAATCAATTGAAGTAGAAGAGGAACCAATGAAGGTGTTATCATTAGATACCAGTGGCCCTTACTGTAAGTCAGCATCCAATAAATATCACATAGTGACCTTGGTTGATTATTTTTCCAAATACATGTATAGTTGTGCGGTTCATTCAATAGACGCCCGAACAATTGCCGAAGTCATTTTTAATTTCATTTGTAGATTCGGATGTCCTAGGGTCATCAGATGTGACAATGGTGTAGCTTTTCGAAGTAATTTAATGGCGGAGTTAACAAACAAACTGGGAATTGATATAAAATTCAGTCTGACTTATTCTAGTAAAACGAATGGACTAGTTGAGCGAAGTTTTCGCACCTTAGTAGAGATGGTTAGATGCTATACACAAGGATCTAATCCAAAGGGATGGTGTAAACTAATAGCTAACTTTTGTTCTCGCCTTAAGTTCCGCAAGCACACTGTCCCGCCTATACCTCAGTCTTAGCCGGGCTTCCTTTTAGCCTTTTCAATTGCATTTACCTTTTCATAGTTGCCTTTTCTACGCCTCTAAGTTGACTAATTATGCTTTTTGAATTTACTGATTGCTTTTGAGTTGATGCGTTGCATATTACTTAGGTGCCAGGCACCTGCCTGAGTGTTCTCATATACATTTGACTTACACATTATATTTGCCAATTTCTTCTATTATTGCCTTGTTATTTTGCTACCTTGCTTGCTTTGATTTTTAATGCTTATGTCTTATTCATAACTCTTTGCTTGTGAGTTGGGCACCTGATCCTCCAATTTTTTACTCGCACTTCAGTTTTGATTCTGCGCTTTTAAGCGCTTTGCTTGCTGAGTTTGAATTTTTGCTTGCACTTTTCAAGTAGATTATCTTATATTGTTGTGTAATTTTGAATGCTAAATTTGCCTAACAATTATGCCTGCTGATGGAGAAAAATCGGCCCTTGCGGCTAAAGCCCAAACGCCTGCGCGTTCATTAACCGCAACCCTCTCTTCCCCTGGTGATCAAGCAGATGTTTTGATTGCAGAAAGAGAAAGATGGATGAGTATGTCTAGTACAATTTTAGTTAATACTGAAAAAATGACCACTACCAATTATTTCATGTTCCAAGGAAATTATGAGAAATTAGACCGCATAGAAATGGAATTCAATAAAGTTCAAAATAGAATTATCCAATATAACGTCTCAGTGGAAGAACATGAAAGAATTTCTGTCAGTAATGAACAGGATAAATTTGATGATGTTGCGGAAACTGCTAGGATCAACTTTTGGAAATTTAGAAAGCCAGCAGACCCTCCATCAACAGTTCAGCCATCTCTATCTGATGCTACGCCTATCATTAATCCGCCCGCTAATGTTCGCCTTCCTCGCTTAGTTTTACCTAAATTTTCTGGAATTTTGACAGAGTGGACAAATTTCAACAACATGTACAGTGTTGCCGTTCACAACTGTACCACCTTGAGTCCAATTGAAAAATTTCAATATTTGCGCTCATTGTTATCGGGTGAAGCTCTTGACTTGATTAAGACTCTTGAATGACCAAACCAAATTTATGAAGTTGCTTGGACTCTACTTTGTTCAAGATATCAGAGTAAAAAACGCCACCTTTTTTTTCATTCGGAGCTCTCTTAGATTTACCGGAAATTAAAAATAATAAAATTTTTCCTACCTTTCTGTCAAAACTCCAAGGAAGTATTCACGCCTTATCCGCCTTAAAGTACGAAAAAGTTACCTACGCCCCTTTATTAGTCACTATAATCAGCCGAAAATTGTCGCCTTACTTCAGACACGGCTTGATGACTTCCGTGCTGACGCCACTAAATATCCAACTTTGACTGAAGTCACTGATTTTTTGAAAGCTGAGTGCCCCCAAATTATGGATAACCCACTCGCTTCCACTTCAAAAAATGAATCGGTCAAATTGTCAAAAGTTTTGATTACCAAAACCGACGTTGCCAAATCTTCGAAAAATTATGTGAAACCTAAACAATCATATTCCAAGAATTCCCCTTCATTAGTCGCGAATACTGCCCGCAGTACTCGTGCTTTTGCGCCTAACGCCTCATCCCCTGCAACCAGTGCTGCACGCTCCAACGCAAAACGCGGCTGCAGCTGGTGCAATGCAGACCACCTAACCTTTAAGTGCGAACAATTTTTACGCATGACGCCTTCTTCTCGACGTGATGCTGTGACGCAACGCAAGTTGTTTTCCAACTGCCTGAGTCCGTTTCACAGCAAAAGTGAATGAAATTCGACAAAAGCTTGCATGTATTGCCAATCGAAACATCATTCACTCTTGAAATTCCGGTTGAAAATTCGCCACCTGCGCGCTTCAACCCAACGCCTTCCTTTCAAGCATCTACCACCCTGGTAGCCAAAACCTCAGCTGTGACTACAGTGTTGCCAACAGCTCAGGTACTGCTCGCCACGCCTAACGGTAATCAAATTCAGGTCCGAGCCCTGATTGCTTCCTGTGCCCAAAATTCGTTTAAAACCTCTCAGTGCGCGCAAGCTTTAAATTTAAAACCTTCAAAAACGCTTGCTCAATTTTCCCGGTCTCTCACAAAACCGTGTCTCTCTTGATGGTTTTGGCATTTGATATTTTTGCGCGCTCTGGTGAAGCCGTTGCCTTTAGACATGCGACCATAGTGGTCAAAACCTTACTGGCTTTGTCCCATCTGTGCCTATCACAGATCAAGTTCGCGCTCGTTCTAACGCCTAGGGGTTTAGCTGAAAGGGTTTGAAAACCTGGTCCTTTGATGCTCTTTTCGGAGCCGATTTGTTACCACTAATCCTTATGGTAAAAAGGCTGACTTCGGTCCATCCGCTCCTATCGGACTTGGTCCCTTTTTTGGGTCTCGTGTTTCTGGGGCCAGCTTCTTGCTCCTCTATACCCCCAATTCCGTGCATTGCGTTACGCTTCTTACGGAAACTCGTTCCAATCTGACCAAAAAATTTGAGCGTTTTTGGGAAATTGAAGAACCTCACGTTTCATCAGACTTGCCCCCAACGAAGGAGCTGCTGAAGCTTTCTAAGTCAAAACGACAGTCCAGCAAAAGAATGGCCGTTATATGGTCAGATTGCCTTTTCGCCCTGAATTTCCCCCTTTTAGGAACTTCATTTTTTCAGGCTAACAATCGCTTTCACGCCTTGGAACGCCGCTTTGCTGGCGATCCACCCTTTTCATAAAGCTTATCAGGCTTTTATTTTAAATTATAAACTAAAAACTTTATGTCTCCAATTCCGCTTCCGCACGCCTCCTCTGCCCATTATGTTATTGCTCATCATGGAGTACACAAAAAAAAACTGTCCCAAGCCTAAGCTTCGGGTTTTTTTTGACGCCTCAGCCCGTACTTCTAAGGGCTTATCGTTTAATGACGTCTTACTTCCCGGACGAAAACTCCAAAACGATATACGAGATGTCATTCTCAATTTCCGCCGACACGCATTTGTATTTACTACAGATATTAAGCAAATTTTTTTGCAGATAGACGTTCACCCAGATGATCGACCTTTTCAGACCATCTTGTGGCGTCATTCTAACGCCTCGGCTGTGCAATCGTATTCTCTCAATAGGGTTTACTTTCGGAGTAAATTGCTCGCCTTTTCTAGCCATCCGCACTTTAAAACAGCTTGCTAAAGATCATGGCGACCTTTTTCCTAACGCACTCGTTTTTCTTGAAGTTTCTTACGTTGACGACATCATTACCGGTGCAGAATCGGAAGAAAGTGCCAAACGTTTGCTAAACGAACTCACGCTATCTTCGCAGCAGGGGGTTTAATCTTGCAAAATGGACCGCCAAACATCTGTCCATTTTTCTGAATTTTCAGAGGATGAGTTGGAATTCCCAACAGGCGATGACCCCGAAAATCGGCTCCTTGCTATCTTAGGTATTTCTTGGGCACCAAAGAAGGATAGTTTTACTTATCGAATTAAAGGTCCCTTCAACCTGCCACAAAACGTGGAATACTTTCCACAATCGCCTCTATCTTTTAAACCATGTGGTTGGATAGCACCCCCAGTATTCCTTGCGAAAGCTTTTATGCAAGAATTGTGGTGCCTGAAAGTTGACTGGGGTGATACCTTGCCTCCAGACGTAGTTTGTCGATGGAAAAAATTTTCCCTTTATCGCCTACCTGCGCTGAAAAAGGTTTTTTACCTCGACGATTCCACGTTGTCAGTTCGACTTACCAATTGCACGGGGTTTTTCGATGCTTCTGAAGTCGGTTACGCTGCAGTCCTATACTTTCGTTCTGACTCAGAGCCCGACGCCGTTCTCTTGTTATCGCTAAAACTAAAATTGCTCTTTAAAACGCCTATCGCTTCCACGCCTCGAGCTCTGTGGAGCTGATCTGTTAATCAAGGTCCTTGAAGTTTTTTGCCCAACTATCGCCTCATTACCCTTTCGATAAAGTTATTTTTTGGTCCGATTCCACTGTAGCCCTACACTGGATTCAGACCCCCCCATATCGCCTTAAAACCTTTGTTGCCAACAGAGTTGCCATATTCAAAGCCTTAAAACTGACGTTGAATGGCGACATGTATCATCAGGCGACAATCCTGCCGATTGCGCCTCGCGTGGTGTGCGCCTACAGACCTGCCCTCCCACGCCCTGTGGGGCACGGCCCTTCATGGTTATCTCTGCCCCCTGAAAAGGGCCTAAGCAGCATCCCGCCCTCTCGGGAGAAATTCCGGAGCTCAAAACGCCCATTCCGGTGCTGATAGTTACCCCCGTCGCGCCTCTGTTTGCACGGTACTCCTCCTGGAAGGATGTGCTCCACACATGTGGGTGGATCTACCGTTTTTACGAACGTACCCATCTCCGCCTCTCAGTTAAAGGGGCCCCTCACCAACTCAGAGCTGGGCCCCAGCTGAACTCTGGCTAGTGAAGTATGTCCAAGAGCTCAGCTTTGCTGACGATCTCAAACGCCTACGCCCCGGGAACACCTGTTCCTCACGCCTACAGCACCTCAGCCCTTTTTTAGATTCTGAAGGAATCCTTAGGGTTGGTTCGCCTGCGTCACGCAGATCTCTCTGATGGATCGAGACATCCTATTCTCCTCCGTCATCTCATCCCTTGGTTGAATTTCTAGTAGACAAGTGGCACGAAGATAATCTCCATGCTGGCCCTCAATTTCTTCAGTCTCTTATAAGTCAGAAGTTTTTGGGTTCTGGCTGGTAGAAACCTAATCAGATCTCGCGTCCACAAATGTCTAAAATGCTTCCGAGCAAAACCACGGAACAAAGTCCTCTAATGGGAGACTTTCCCGTCGCTCGAGTCCAACCTAATCCCCCCTTTACTCATACAGGCGTCGATTATGCCGGTCCGATCAAAGTTAAAGTGCACCCAAATTTCGCTCCGCGCGCATTGTTCAGGGTTTTTCTCTGTGTATTCGTGTGTTTAAGCACCAAAGCCATCCACCTCGAAGTCGCGCATGATTTAACCACGCCCGTTTTTCCCTTTCCGCCCTTCACCGTTTCTCCTCACGCCGAAACTGTCCATCAGACTTTACTGCGACTGCGGTATCAATTTTGTTGGTGCAGCCAATTTTCTCGCCAAACTGAAGGGGGGCGTCACGCATGAGTTACGCCAGTTCTCCCTAGATCGAGGAACTAAGTTCCACTTTAACCTCCTGCAGCCCCACCAAGGAGGCCTTTGGGAGAGCGCTGTAAAAAATGTGAAATCCCCTCTTACGCGCACAATTGGAGCCACCGTCCTCGTTCTAGAGGAGTTCAATACGTTTTGTTGCCGAATCGAAGCAATGCTCAACTCACGCCCTCTTACACCCTTTTTCGTCCGACCCAAATGACCCCGGGAAATCTAACGCCAGGACTTTCCTTACTGGTCGTCCCTTATTTTCGTCCCTACGCCACTACTCCGATCAGGACATTCCTAGGGTTCACCGATGGAAACTGGTAGAAGCCATGTTCCAGAGAATCTGGCGACGGTGGCAACTTGAGTACGTCCAAACGCTGCAACCTCGCGGTAAATGGACTAAAGATACGCCCTCCATTACGCCCAACACTATGGTTCTGATCCATGAACCCAATGCTTCACCCCTTTCTTGGAAATTAGGCCGCGTCCTTGAGGTCTTTCCAGGTGATGATGGCCGGGTCCGAGTAGCTGAGGTAAGAACTGTCTCTGAAAATCTTCGCCGCCCAGTTCACAAGCTGTACCCTTTGCCAGGCAGCTTGTAACTAACCGCCTTGTATTTTTTCTGTCTCCCTTGCATTTCAGGTATGTCTTCCGACGGAACAGAATATCATTCCCTAGATGAAGAGGATTTCCTCATTGGCCATCAAGCCTTCTCGTCCACGGCCACGCCTTACGCCTCAATAAGCGAGGATTTTTTAAGTGATATATCCTCCGCTTCCTCACCTTCTCCCACCAACCCATTGGTGCCATACACCCCTTCACCCTCACCACCCGATTCTCCGGATCTGTCACCCATCGTATCTGTGCCGCCACCCGTTGCCACAGTACGTCCAGTGACCCTCTCTAGTACCACCCCTCCGCCTTTGTCCCCCATTAGATCTCCGCTCCCTTCTCCTCCGCCACGAACGCCGCCTCGGATCCTAAATATCCCTCGTATACCTTATCTACCTGCCCTACCGCCTTTTGTTCGCATTCCGACTCGAACGACCCAAACGGTCACAAACACCACGTCCAGACCCGCACAGAGTACAAGTCGCCAGCGGTGCTGCGAAAGGTGTGGCGAACGCCACCTTACTTTTCAGTGCGCGTTCTTTCGGGCTATGGACCCAGTCGTGCGCTGTCGTGGGATGCTTGAAAGAGAGCGCTGTTTAAATTGCTTTCATACCCATGGAACGAATCAATGCAACTCCCCTAAGTGTTGTGCCCGATGTGGTGGACGCCATCATACCTTACTTCATGAGGCGTACCACCCATCGCAAGATGCTCCTTCCAGTTCACGCAGCGGTGCAAACCGCCCACGCTCACGCCTTGCTAGTGTTGTAGTTGTGCCCAATCGTACAGTCGGCCCAACTTTACCGACGCCTACGCCTTCCTCGTCCACCGTAAGGGTACCAGCGCCAAGATGGCACCTGCACCCTTACAGGAGGTACTCGACCCCCAGGGCAAGACCTCCAACCAGGCGCTACGACATCTAAATAATCGTCCACAAGTGCACTCTTGTTGGATCTTAAGCGACGGCTTACGCCTTTTAGTGATACGCCTTTCAGTGATACGCCTTTTTCAGTGATTCTTTTCAGCCTTTCTTGTGTTTTGCTTTTTCATTAATATATTTTTGTTCAAGCTAACATATTTTTACTTACTCATTTTTACTTATTATTGCCCTGGATCTCCTAAGTATGTAGCTGCACGCATCTCTAGATCTCAACTCAAGGTAAGTCCCGGCTAAGACTACTTTTCCTTTGCTCGCATCTGCACCCTGGAGTTGTCTCTCTCACCATGTGCTTGTGTAACCTTTGAAACGGCTTGAACTCATTTTTCTTTTAACGCCTCGCTTGCTCCACCTGAGCTGGTCCTCTGTATTTACCCGGAGCCCTAACACAAGGCTTAAATGGGACTGATTGTAAAAACGAGGTGCTTTTTAAGTTTAAAGGGCGTTTTGAGAAAATAGGGGGGGATTGGGCCTTCGCGGTCCCGAATCCCACAGACATAACTGTGATTTGTGACGATTTTCGAGGAATGGTAAAGATTAGGTATTCAGGGATCATTCGAGTAGCGGGGGGGGGGTGCGAGCTAAATAGCGTGGATACACGGCTACTCGGCGAGCACAGTAACAGAGGTCAGGTTTCAGCGAGGTGGGGAGATGTTGAGATTTTCCGTGCCTCGAATTCATCGCTCGAATTGTCGGCTAACGAGAGAGAGGAATTATTGCAGAATCAGCAAATGCTCGGTGACGTAAAATCGTCACTCACTCGGGCTGAAGGGAATGTGCAGCTGGATGTAGTGCTGCAGCGTTTAGCTGAGGAGAAGAGTAAACAGATCGTGAAATGGACACCCACACACGTGCATCTGTATACGGTGTCAGCATTTGTTTTGGTAGTAGTAATACTAGTCGCTGGCTTGGTGTTCTGGTTACTTCGGGCCACCTCAGCGTCGATAAGTATGTTATAGATGTATAGATGTGGTATCAGCTTAAGGAGGGGGGAGTTGTACATTTTGTAAATAGGATAGATTTTAAGTTATGTTTGATTTTATCTCTCGGCACAGATCTCTTGAATTTCATGGTTTCATTTTTTTTTTTTTTTTTTTTTTTTTTTTTTTATTATAATGAAAAAAAGAAGGGGAAAAAACAATTAGGGGGGGGGGGATTTTTCCGGAGGATAAGGGGGGGGAAAGTAAACATTACAGATGCATTTCGTTGACAGTGGGTCACTTAAATTTTCCGGGGCAGTCTTCTTTCAGTTTTCATAGTGTCGGTTTGTGAAAACAGTTAAGGTTAAAATGGCAGGTATGGATTTGTGTACGATTCGACGAATTATGAGTGAAATGCTCCCGCCTCGTGACGTAGGGGAACCAGGGGTATCTTCAGAGTCTTTAGGAGCAATTTTACAGGAGATGCCACCGCCTCCGGCTTTATTGTCTCCTGTGGAAGAGTTCGAAGACTTTTCATTAGAGACAATTTTCAATGAAATGGCGCCGCCGCCACAGTTGCTGTCCCCGATTAGGGATTACTCGGAAGTTAAGGCGGAAAAACTAGTTATAGATCTGTGTGGAACCTCGCCGCGACCAGAGGACATGATTCCGGAGGGATCACAGAGGAGGGCTTCGGCGTTCCTCAATTGGAAGCTGGCGAGGGTTGACTTTGAGGAGGAGCCCAATGGACGCAGAGTGGAGAGATTGAGGAGGAGACGACGTTTTTCGGACTTGGCAAAGGGTAATAAATGGGGACTACGATATAGGTTTAAAGATTTCATTTCTTTATGGCAAAATACGGGGGCTAAATTAGTTTTGGAATCAATGGAGGGGGATATAAGGGAAAAATTTTGTAAGCGGAAATATAATCAGGGTCGGCGGCAATACATTCGAAAATTGAGGGAAAAAGGGTGTTTGGAACCGAGAGATTAAGAGAAGAACTGATTTTGGGTTTTTCTCTCTTTCTCTCTCTCTCTTTTTGATGTTCGGAGCACTGTACTATGTTCCCTGAGTTTCTTGCTCGTGTTTTTGTTCTTATATTGTGATTGTGTTTTTTATTATTTTTACTGTGTTTTTATTTAAGGGGGGGGGGGGATTTTGACCGTTTCATTTTTTTTAAGAGAAAAAAAGTGCCAGTTTTACCACTTAATTAAAACTTAATTTTTCATTTTACGTACCGAGTTTGTTTTAATATTCTAGTTAATTGTTATATAGTTTTTTCGAAGTTAATAATTTCGATGTGTATATACTGTGAATATTCGTTAAGTTTTTATTAGAAACGATATTTTATTCTAACATTCAATGTAAAAATCAAAATTAAATTATTTAGGGATTATTTTGGGGGACTTTTTGTACAAAATTTTATTTTTAAAAAAAAGAAAATTTCTTATTAATGTTTTTTAGAGAAAGAAGGGGCAAATATGAGCTTTTCCCTTCGTTTCGGCATATTTGCTCTTGTATTATAAATGGGTCAAAGATTATAGAATCCCATTCGAAAGGAGGGTGGTGGAGGCGTTTTTGGGTACATTTTTTAGTTTTATTAATTTTATATTTATTCACTGTAAAAAATTAGGGGCAAATATTCAATTATTTCGAAGTTTAATCAGTTTATAGCTATTAGGATTTTAGGTCATATTTAAGTGTATATTATGTGTATTATTTTTATTCATGTTATTAATTTATTGTGTATTTCTATTGTTTTTCGGTACTCCGAGTCCTGCTTTTGAATGATCGCATTTTGGGAACCAATTTCATGCATGGCGGGTGGACTGGCCACACTCCCCGTTTCAAGGGATAGGTGGATGCTGAGGAGCTGACCCTCAACATTTCAACCAGTCCAAGGTCATCGTGAGCTGTGGTGCCCGATTCAGCTTTTACGTCTTGAGACGCACGACTAGGGGTCCCGGCCAGGTTTACGGTCGAAGATTCATCGTTGGACTTTGCCATGGAACAATCATGCAAGAGGTGCTGTCTGGTGGAGGAGCTTGCTGGACAGTTCAATGGTGCAATGCTGTCAGATGGGTCACTTGGTGCTTTCACGATGGTCATTTTCATCCCTGGTTACGTCAATAGCGGTTTTTGGTGATTCAACCTGGGTCATCATTTCAACCTGAGTCAACAGTTCGGGTCTGGAGTCTCAACCACGGACTTCTGCTTCTGACAAAAGTCTCTATTCTTCACTCATCCTGTGGTGCGGCTGGTTCAACATCAATTTCGGAGCAGCATGGAGCGATTTGGCATCAACGCAACTGCGTTCAGCTGGTGGCGTTTTCTCGTCAAATTTCTGATCATCTATCTCATCTCTTTGCCGATTCATCATTTTTCGACCTCGGACTCACTCAATTGATTTTCACCGGCGCTACTTTGGTTACTCGACTTCAAATTTCAACCAATTTCAACCTAAAGGGATTTTGGACATTTATCTTCAACTGCACGTGACTATGATATCATCATCGGACAACCCATTTTTTATTGTTTTTTTTTGTTTATTTAAACTAAGAGGAAAGTAATGGGATGGCGTATGCCATACCCACTATAGCAATATATTAGGAGTATACATCTGGCAACACTGTAAGTCAAGTGTTGTGTTTAAACGATCGCGGATCGCGTAAACATTGCGCGCTGTGTAGATATGAATCTGCGGTTTCTCAGCATCCATAGTGGGCTAAATGCGGCTGTTTTGAGTATTGATAGCGAGATTTCGATAGCTCGATAGCGAGATTTTAGCGAGCTTTATATCCAAACATCTACAGATTCTATGCGTCTTGTTATCAATGGTTACTCTGACGTATGGATCCTCCTCTGGATTTTGAGGACTATATAAGAGGCACTGACAGTAGCTTAATGGTCGCACTCTTCTTAAGATACGTCCGGTGAGATTTGGATCTTGGTGATCTCTCATCTAGTTGCATTGAGATTTGGATCTTTGTGATCTCTCAATTGCGGTTTGGAGCTCAGAGCTCAGAGTGTACGATTTTTGAGGTTAGGTTACTGTCAGGGCGTCTTAGGGATATCGCTGTCAGCCGTTGGAGTTGACGATTTTGTGATTATAGATTTAGTGTGGTATTATATACGGTTTTCGTTTCGTATCTCTTGTCTACGTCTCTTCAGCCACGAGCTATAAAAGACCCCAACCCACTACAATATCCCTATGCTTACACGCGCCTTTAAAATTGTCAAGAATTAACCATTCACTCAGTTCTCATACTCAAGAACATATTTCAAGTAAGAATTGTTATGGCAGGCTACTTTAATAGATTTTTTTTTTTTTTTTTTTTTTTTTTTTAAATTTCATTGTGTGTAATCAGTAGTATAAGGGTACGTCCACCCCAGTCATCCCAATTTACAAATTAGTCAAAAACTGATATCAATTTAACCAAAAAAACCAAATCCAAAATTTCTTGAAAAATAAATCTTAAAATAAACATTTACTTTTCAATTATTATTATCCTTTTTTAACTATTTTTTTCAGTATTTTTATGATGCATACAAGAGTGCAGGCAAGAACAAAAAAATTTTAAGTCAATTATTTCGCATTTCAAAAAACCCATTGAGCAGACATAGTTAAAAATATGAAACACTCTACTAAAAATACTTCTTTCTAGGGTTTTAGAACTTAAAAATTATGGTTGATCACATTTTCTCTGGACATTGTAATACTGTAAAAGTAACTGTAACAATTAGAAAATTGAAAATCAATATTTTAAATTTACAAATTTAATTAACACAGAAAGATAGAAATACATATGTAAGTGGAATTTAAAATACAAAGAGAACTAAACAAAACGACTAGGTCGGTATCCGGAATTACTTACTATACTAACTAATAAGTACCTACTGAAAATTAATCAACATTCATTCTAAACCAAATTAAAACAATTAACTTCCCTCAGCTTCAATAAGACTAAAAAACATAAAAAGTAAGAAGTAGTTTTAAGCTGTAAATATTAAGAGGAGTATCGATTTATATTCAAAATTCGGAAAGTATTGATCATGACGCCGGAAATCCACTTTATACCAGCCTCCTGTTTACTTCGGAACGGTAAAGTGATGTTTTTAAAACGGTTTTTAAAAATTTCATCGTAAATTGCCTTGTTCCCATATTCATGCAAATGTAAAACGTATTCGATGAAAATTTTACTGCTTCTCCCACTGTCTTCAATTTCCTTTGTGATGCTTTTCACACACGGATGATTCTTAAACACTGTGAGTATTTTTCCCCAATGCTTGGCCCTCCAATGGTCATCTGAGCGATATAAATTTTTTTGTCTATTTGTCCATAGATTCTTGCGATTTTTCCGGCCACTTCGATTCTAGTCTCATTATTTGCACTCTTTTTCCACAGTTTCAGTTTCTCCTCAAATTTTTCTTCAACTCTCTGTAGGGCTAATCTCCCTACAACTGCGGACACTTCGTATTCTAACTCCTTCTATAAAAATTCGTGAAAAAACAAAATTGAATTAATTATAAATTCTTTTAACACCCGTCAAAAAAATGAAAAAGAAAAAGAAAGAATAGACTCACAGTTATCATGTTCACACGTAAGACCTAATCAACTTGTCAAGATTGTTTGTGTAACACAGCAGTATTATTTGTGAAAAAAAGAAAGACTGGATTACATAAAATTCGATGAACAATACTTACGAAAAATCCAAGAGAAAATAGACTAATTATAAGCTGTTCCCACTTCCCACCCGGTAAAAAAGACGTTAATATGACGTAGTATTAAACATAACCTCCAACCGTTATTACGTTATCAAGTTACATTGAAATAACTTTATAAATATGTTACTCATGACACAACCAAACTACATTACTAGTTTACATATTTTCGTATCGTAGTAACGTTCTAGTAACGTAGCATCGTCTTTTTCGTAACGTTGTCACGATACCAGTTACGTTGGAAGAACGTTAATAGATGTTACTCATGATACAGTCAAGATACATATAATCAGTAAACGTCTTTTCATAACGTTATAGTAACATCCCTGTAACGTAGTAACGACTCTCTTGTAACGTTGTATCGATCCTACACGATCGACTATCGCTAATGAGTATCGTTAAAATATCTTTGTCACGATGTTACAGTATCGACTCATCGCTAATGACGTTCTAGGTAACTTTGCCGCATCGATAATTTCCTGATTGGTTACGTTCACACACAATCGTGGCGTACAATAAAATTATCAAGATTTGTCTTGAAAATGTAAATTGTTGAGCTACTCGTAGGTTCTAGATAGGGAAAATAATCTCCTGTCGTAAATAAATTTTGAATATGGAATACCTAATAAAGTAGCAATCTACTTTTTAAAAACTTGTCGAGCAGAAATGAGAATGAAAATGCATTATGAACTCAATAAGGCATTCGTTACTTAAAATAGACGCTTCACTAGCCTAAGTGTGATATTTATTTGCAGAAAAAATGACGAGGTATCCGTCATGCACAACCGTTTTTGAACTTTTAAAATTGACTATGAACTCGTGAATTTCTCCCTTATATTCATTCTTTTCAAAAACTGTAATCGGTCGACATACATGAAAAAATGACTTACTTTTTCTAATTCAAGCTGAGTATTTTCGGCAATTAATAGTTCGTTTTTTTTGCGTAGGTAGGTTATCTGATTCTCAATGGTATCGGAGCTCGCTAAAAGCTTAGGTATCACCTTAGGCTGCACCTTCGAAACACATTGAAATAAATTTTAAATTACTAGTTTTTAAAACAACGCCGGTTTTTATTTTTATTAAAGTGAAGTTGGTTAATTGGATATGAATTTGTCAGAAAAATCTAAACATCACAATTTGGTTATTTTTTAGCTCTCGGATAAAATACATTGTATCAAACTTGTTGTATTTTTACTGACTTAAGGCACATTTAATCTAAAAGTAGGAACAGTCAAGTGTTTTGAAATAAAGCTTTATTTTTTTTAAGCAAATTTTCAAAATTTCTATTTTTTACAAAATGGAGGGGAAAATGTTTATTCTGAAAGGAAATTTTCGAAAATAAATAAGAATTTTTAAATAATCAACCATTTTAATAAAATTATGGAGCTAAAAATGTAAATTTGGAATAAATTTTTTGACTTGTTTTCTGCACTTCTAAAAGACAGGATATACAAAATGAAATAAATGAAAATAAGTTTATTCGTTATCATATTACTTACATAGAGATCTGGTGTTGGTGCAAATGCTTCGATAAAAATTACCGGTGAGAAAAGGAGGATAAGAACACGCAGATCCATGTTGCTCCAGATTTCAAAACAAAATGATCGTTGTGTCAGAACTTCGCACAGTTCTTCGCTATTCTTCATTATTTCGCTCTCATCCGTATGTGATAACACTGTAAGTGTGTACTTCTTATCAAGCATGACTAAAAGGAGTCATGTTAAAACGTAGCGTAATGCTTTTCTATGGAATAAAAACAAGTGACTTATTCTAATCTGATGCTCGCGGGCAATTTCTCCAGATGTGAAATGAGATAGCATAATGTATTACGTACAAAACATTTATAATCCATGCATTGTTTTTGATGAACTGCTACTCTTATCAATCAAAAGAAACTTATTATTCACATTTTTACCTCTGCTACAATGTTTTAAGCATGATTCAGATGTACAGTATTAAGATCATTGAAAGAACTTTTCGTACTTTTTATTGAATTCTGCGAAAGTTTTTACTCTGCTGGAACCTTTTTGATTACCGGTGTCTACAGGCTGAATTGCAGAATTTTGTGCAAAATGAATATTTTTCAGACCATTCTTAGATAGGCTTTGATTTTCACATGATTTATGAGGAACTTTATTCACATCATGAGAAGAACTAGACTGTTTGGGTATTGCATATTTAAACGTGTACTGACCAAGACAATTTCTAGGCATTTCATGATTGATGATGACCCTATTATTGTATGGTATATTATGCTGTTTTAAATACTTCAGAATAGTTTTTTCAGTTATTTTATATTTCAAAGAAAAACTTCTCACACTATTTTTCTTGAAGTCGTATTCTTTTAATATTTTGATCAGCTCGTCAGGACTCATTTATTTATATAAAAAAATTTACTTTACCATACTGTACCATACTACCATACAATATTACCTTATTTCAATACGATATTACCTTACCTTACAGTACCTTACTTTATCATACAATATAAAAAACATAAAATTTTATGCTAATAAATGGAAAGTCAAACAAAAAGATATATGCCCTCTAAAATTGAACTTGAAGGTCTAGATAAAATAATTTCAAAAAATAAGGAATTGGAAGAATTGATAAAAGATGAGGAAAGTAATTTAGAAAGAATAATTCAAGCCATAGATGGTTTAAAAAATATCAACAGTCACATGAAAACTATTATTAAATAATTTTTTATAGCTCTACAACAAACAAGTATGACTTCAGATATTTATAAATATGCAAATACATATAAAATATGCATATGTTGATAGAAACTCTACTGGAGAGGGAAGAGAAATATAAATAAATCATAAAATGTCAAGCTGAAAAACATAATGATAATTCTGGCGTTGAGGAACTAAATAATGTCTTTTCTACTATTATCGTAGATTCTAAAGATAAAAAATTATCAAAGTTCATGAAAAAATCCCTGAAAGATATAAAATTTCATGATGATTTTAAACCTGTATTTTCTGAACTGGGGACTAAAGAATTGACCCCAGATGAATTGAAAAAAATGAAATCAGATCCCAAAAAAGGACCTAGGTTTAATAATATTAAGAAAATAGCAACTGTAAATGTCCCCAGTATAAATAATGATGCAAGTATTATCCAACAAAAATGAATCGACTGGAAGGTAATTACAGGAAAGATATTTTAAAAAGTTTTGTCTATTTTTGACACGGTTTTTGACCTATTTTATTCTTAAAAAATTTCCTTATTAAAATGATTTCTATATAAATACATTAATACATTACTTGTCTAATAAACTCAACAATATTTTAAAATTAGTAGAGACTCATGACATTCGTCGCTGTTCAAAGTGTAAACAAATAAAAAAAGAAAGCGAATTTAATAAAAGTCAACACTGGTGTAAAGAATGTAGAAACCAAATAATGAAAAAGTATGTAGATAGTAATAAATTCGTTGAGAAACAATGTGAATGTGGAAGGATAGTTAAATTTTTAAGTTACAATGCTCACCTGAAATCAAGTTATCATAAAACAACACTAGAATTTATAAAAGAGAATAGTTTTGTATTAATTTCAACTCAATAATACAAAAAACTAAGAACAAGGGAAAAATATTTTTCTTTATAAAATTTTTGTCTAATAAATAATATAATGAAAGTGAAATCGTCTAAATAAAAATATGAACACTGTAAAAGAATTAAGAAAACTTGCAAAGTTAAAAAACATAAAAGGTTACAGTAGAATGAAGAAAGATCAATTGTTACGTGTATTGAATATTGAAGCTACTACAAGATCTCAGACAGTTCAAGAATTACGAAAAATTGCAAAGGAGAGAAAAATAAAAGGATACTATAAAATGAAGAAAGCAGATCTACTTAATGCTATAAGAAAGGTTGACGAAATTATAAACAATTTTTTCGACTTTGATGAATCTCTCTTTGAACCAGAGATGGAAAATCCAGATAATAACGATACCCATCTTATTGAAATCATAGAAACTAGATCTAGGTTTATTAGAAGATATAATGCTTATTCGTGTGATTATACGGCTTCTATTAAAAGTAATGAGTTAACTGAAGAACCTTCAGTGGATGAGCAAGTAGATTTGATAACAAGAGCTCTTGAAGAAATGATTGAAGTAGCAAAAAGACGCACTAATTTTAGAAATGGAGATAGGATAAATATTGTTATTATGAATCCTGTACTTCGAGCCCCTATATCAACAGGATATCAAAGAGGAAATTCAACCGGTGAATTAGTGCAAATATTAATGGAAACTGTATCAAGTATTTTAACTTCGGCTGAAGAATTAGAACTCAGGACATCAACGTTCAATATAGAAATTATAGCCATGCCTCAGGGTGGTAAAGGTGAAAAGATTCTAAATTTAGCTCAAGCCAAGCAAACTAAATCTTCAATCACTCAAATGAAAAATAAAGATAATTTATGCTGCCCGAGAGCTGTAATTGTGGGTTTGACTTATCCGATAGAAAATCCACCTATCACGAATATACAGGGTGTCAATTAAAAAAGGAGCCAGGCTTAATATCTCGAAAACGGCTCCGAATTTCGAAAAACGCTGAGACACGTGTTCGATTATTTCGAGGGGGACATCTTTTGAGGGGGTCCCCAATTTCGGGGCCTCCCTCTGGGGGGTCTACCGACAGTTCACCGCGGACAATTCACCGCGCGACGATTCACCGCTGACAATTCACCGCGCGACAATTCACCGCCGCAACAATTCACCGCGCGACAATTCACCGCTACGACTATTCACCGCGCGACAATTCACCGCTACGACTATTCACCGCGGACAATTCACCGCATCGGTTTTTACCCTTGTTCTACATTTCGCCTCTCTTTCTTGCAATTCGTTTTCTCCTCACCGTGTAACTTAGGAGGAAGGTCCGGATGCGTCGGAAAGAAGGGAACGGTATTTTAAAGGAAATGAGTTCTTCATTTTATTGTGATGTGATACATCACCAAATGTTCGAATCCATTTTAAAGCTCAAGTCTTCCCTCGATCTTAAAACAATTAAGATAGATTTTGAACCAGCAACGATCAACGCAATTCATTATGTTTTTCCTGAGTGTACTGTACGAGGATGTTTCTTCCATTTTTTTCTGTGCATATGGCGGCATATCCAAAAAGAAGGATTGCAGGTGCAATACACAGAAGATTCCGATTTTTCGTTGAATCTCCGGCATCTAGGTGCTCTCGCTTTTGTCCCAGAGCATGCAGTCATTGACGCATACGAAGAACTACTGGACTCTGATTTTTTTTTTGGAAAAAAACGAAGCTCTTCTAACAAAATCGCTCAACTACTTCCAGGATACATGGATCGTCCGCCTTGATCGACGCGGACGCCGCGCCGGAGACAACCACCATTTCCTATTCGTATGTGGAATTGTCATCAGAGTATAGCAGACGGATTGCCGAGAACAAATAATGGCGTGGAAGGCTGACGCAATTCCATAAATTCAGTCCTGCAGGCCGTGCACCCGTCAATTTGGAAAATAATAAAGGCCTTGAAGAAAGAAGAGCAGCTAGTAAATTTCAAAATAGAACAACGCGTAGCAGCTGTAGCTGTTATAGACGCGCACAGAATTTTTTACTGGCCAGTCCTAAGCCTGGTAAAGTGTGAAGGAAAAGTTCATTGCCTTTCCGCCTTGCTTGATTGAGATTGGCGCGGTGAATTGACGCGCGGTGAAAAGTCGTAGCGGTTAATTATCGCGGCGGTGAATTGTCGCGGCGGTTAATTGTCGCGCGGTGAATTGTCCGCGGTGAATCGTCCGCGGTGAATTGTCGTAGAATCCTCTGGGGGGCCCCAGGGGGGTCAAGTCCCATATTTCAAACGGGGACCCCCATTTTTTATTTAATAATCAAAAAGAGGGTAAAATTTTAAGACTTTTGGCGCAAACCGAAAGCCGATATCGTTTTTCGTGTTCGATATATCGAAGGTCAAAGTTCGATATGGACCCATCTTCAGAAATTCGTAACTTTCCTTTAAACAGTCCAAATTTCAAAAACTTTGGGTCGAAAATGCTCTACAGAGCAAGCACTTTTCAGAAAAAAATTCAATTTTAACAGAAATTTAGTCAAAATTTGGTTTTAAAGCCCCCAAACATTTTTAACATTTTTGGCCCCCACGGGGGGCTATCAGAAAAATTCCGAGAGACCACCCCTATCGAGTGATACATCAATCGAAAAGGCGTAACAAACGGAGCATTTTGGCGCAAACCGGAGTCCCACATCGGTTTTCATATTCGAGATATCGCATTCTGTAAATCGACATTTGACATTCGATATCTCGAATATTAAAAACGATATGGGACTCCGGTTTGCGCCAAAATGCTCCGTTTGTTACGCCTTTTTGATTGATGTATCACTTGATAGGGGTGGTCTCTCGGAATTTTTCTGATAGCCCCCCGTGGGGGCCAAAAACGTTAAAAATGTTTGGGGGCTTTAAAACCAAATTTTGACTAAATTTCTGTTAAAATTGAATTTTTTTCTGAAAAGTGCTTGCTCTGTAGAGCATTTTCAACACAAAGTTTTTGAAGTTTGGACTGTTTAAAGGAAAGTTACGAATTTCTGAAGATGGGTCCATATCGAACTTTGACCTTCGATATATCGAACACGAAAAACGATATCGGCTTTCGGTTTGCGCCAAAAGTCTTAAAATTTTACCTTCTTTTCGATTATTAAATAAAAAATGGGGGTCCCCGTTTGAAATATGGGACTTGACCCCCCTGGGGCCCCCCAGAGGGAGGCCCCGAAATTGGGGACCCCCTCAAAAGATGTCCCCCTCGAAATAATCGAACACGTGTCTCAGCGTTTTTCGAAATTCGGAGCCGTTTTCGAGATATTAAGCCTGGCTCCTTTTTTAATTGACACCCTGTATTTAAGAGGGACTTTTCAAAACTTGAAATTAGATACATTAGAGAAGGGCGAAAACTACAAACAGATCTAACTAATCAACTGTGCAATCAACCTGGAAGTTACAATGAGGAAGGGTTTACATTAGATGATATAAAAAATCTGGAGGAGTTATTGAATATTCAGATAAATGTTGTTTGTGCAGAAAATTTGAATTCTGTTATTTATAGAGGCCTTGAAAAAGATATAAAGGTATATTTGTATAAACACGGTAATCATTTTGATGTAATTTCCTCAATGTATGGATTTCTCGGATCCAGTTATTTTTGTAAGAAGTGTAATAAACCGTATAACAATAGAGAAGGTCATAAGTGTAAAGAAGAGAAAAGAAAATGTATATTATGTTTTCAGGAAGAGCATTCGGAATCAACAAAGAAGAAAATATTTTCTAAGGATTGCAACAGGTACTGTTTTAATCAAGATTGTTTTGATAATCATCAAAAAATTTGTGACACGGTAATCAAATGTTTAACTTGCAATAAAATCTGTCCCAGAGAATACCATAAATGTGGAATCGAACTGTGTCGAAATTGTTTTGAAGAAGTAGAGATAAAAAATCATAAATGTTATATGCAGTGGAAAAGGCAAAAAGGTGGCAGATGCAAGAGGGAAATCTGTTTATGTAAGGGAAATCTTGATCAGTTTGTTAAACCTGAAAAAGAGGAAAAATTACCAAAATATACTTTCACAGAAAAATATCTATTCTTTGATTACGAGGCACGACAAGAAACAGGGATTCATATACCGAATTTGATAATCGCTCAAGATTTTAATGGTGAAAGATTTCGATTCAAAACAAACGATGAATTTTGTGGTTGGTTAAGATCAAAAGATCATAAAGATTATACTTGCATAGCGCATTACACAAAAACTTATGATTCACAGTTCATTCTAAAATATTGTGTTGAAAATACTCTCAAACCTTATACAATTTATAATGGAACAAAACTAATGCTACTAGAAATACCGTCGATAAGATTAAAAATTATTGACAGTAGTGATTTTGTTAATGGACCTCTGAGTGATTTTCCAAAAACATTTGGTTTGGCTGAATTGAAGAAAGGATACTTCCCGCATTTATTTAACACCAAAGAGAATGAGAATTATGTTGGACCTATCCCTGACAAGAAGTATTATAATTATAATCAAATGAAACCAGAGGCAAGGAAAAAGTTTCTTGAGTGGTATTTACAAAAAGTTCAAGAAAATTACGTTTTTGATATGAAGAAAGAAATCCTAGCATATTGTAGATCAGACGTAGATATTTTAAGGAAGGGTTGTTTACAGTTTAGAGAAGAATTTCTTGAAATAGCTGATATCGACCCTTTCCAATATTTAACGATTGCGTGTGTTTGTATGGCTATCTTCAGATCTAAATATATATGGAATAATACAATAGCGGTTGTAAACGAACCTATTGAAGAGAAATATTCAAAGAAATCTATAAGCTGGTTAAATAGTCTCGGGAATCCTAATATAAAACACGCATTAAACGGAGGTGAACAAGTCATCTGTGGAGCGAAAGTTGATGGATATGATGAGAGAACTAATACTGTATACCAATATCACGGCTGTTTCTGGCATGGATGTCCAAAATGTTACAAAGATGACACAGTTAATAATGTGAATCAGGAAGAAATGGGTGATTTGTATGAAAAAACAAAGGAGAGAAGTAAACGAATAAAAGAGGATGGATATAACTTAGTTGAAATGTGGGAGTGTAAATGGACAAAATCACCAGAGTATAAAAGGAGTGTAAAACCAGCAGTAATTGAACCTCTAAACCCAAGAGATGTTCTTTGGTGGAAGAACCAATGCGTTTAAACTGTTAGCAAAATCTATTAAGACGAAGAAAATTAAGTACATAGATGTGTGTAGTTTATATCCGACTGTTCAATACTATGATTACTACCCTGTTGGGCATCCTGAAAAGATTTATAACCCTAGAGACTATATTGAAAAATGGTTTGGATTAATAAAATGTAAAATTTTACCACCGAAGATCTTGTAGCATTCCGTATTACCTGTGAAAGTTAACATGGGTAAAAGTGAGAAATTATTACTTCTATTGTGTTTGAAATGCGCAGAAAACAAAAACAAAGACTGTGCCCATAATGATAATGAAAGAACTATTACAGGTACATGGTCTACAATTGAGGTTAATAAAGCAATTGAAAAAGGTTATAAGATTCAAGAAATTTATGAAGTGTGGCATTTCGAAAAGAAAAGTAATAAACTATTTAAATTATATGTCAAAAACTTTATGAAAATAAAATTAGAAACCAGTCCTCATAACTATAATTCAAACGAAGAATATATAAGGGATATAAAACAGAAATTAGGCATTGATTTGGATCCTGAGAAAATCGAAGTAAACCCTGGTAGAAGAGCAGTATCTAAGATTTGTTTAAATTCGATGTGGGGAAAATTTGGCCAAAGACAGAACATGAGTCAAACAGAGTACGTGACTGATGTAAGAAGATTTTATGAAATATTATTAGACGATAGATTGACACATATAAATGTAAATTATCTGACAGAAGAAACGGTACAGGTGAGTTATAAATTTAAGGACTACTATGTTGAGAACAGTACTAGTACTAATATTTATATAGCTTTATTCACGACAGCAAATGCTAGGTTAAGATTGTATGAAAAACTGGAAGAGTTAGGTGAGGCTGTTATCATGTGCGATACAGATCCTATAGTGTACTTTGATAGTGGAGAAAATACTGTTAAGACAGGTGATATGCTTGGAGAATGGACTGACGAGCTCAAGAAAGATGAATTTATAAAGTCGTGGGCGTCGACAGGTCCTAAAAGTTATTATTACGAAACGAACTTAAATAAAACTGTAACGAAAATAAAAGGGTTCAGGTTGAATTATCAAAACTTAGAAAAATTGAATGGTAATACAATGATAAAATTAATAAAGGAGGGTGTTTCTGAACACAAGCAGAATTCTGTAGCCCTGACTTATAATAAAATAGAGAGAGAGACAAAAACTAAAACTTTAGTGAATAAATTAGAAACGAAAAAGTTCAAGTTTGAATATGATAAGAGAGTGATATTATCAAATTATGATACTGTGCCGTACGGTTATTGTTCATAAAAATAGATATAAGATAAATAAAATTTAGTTAATTATTTATAAATATATTTAATCGGATTCTATATCATATTCAGCGCTTATTTCATTTTCAATAATTCTAGACAATACGCTCAGGTGAGCGATAATATTTACCATATGTTTAGTGTATAGTATTCTTTTAGCTTCGGGTAGATGTTGAATTTTATCGGAGAGCGGGTCCATTAGAGTTTCATATTTTGATCGCGTCCGCTCAACAGGGTTTTTGAAATACGGAATGATGCTCTCAAAATCAAACTCATCTTCACTGACAAAAGAATCTTTGAATACATCCATTTATATACAATTAAATTTTTATAAAGACTTGCGAAGTCTCTTTAGTCCAGTCAAATGGTAGTTTCACCTTGAAAAAAATGGTGGAAAGCGGGAGTTGACGTTTTTCGGTGCAGTTAGGTGTCCTTTTTAACATACTGATTTTTCACCCCTGTGAGGCCTGTGCTAAAGCCGCCATCTTGAAAATAAGAAGCCTAAAAACGGTTTTTTGCAAATATCTCGATTTCTATGCATTTTACGAGAAAAATATTTCAGTACTAAAATGTTGTACGCAAAATTTCCCACAAAAAAGATTCAATGCACTTTTTACGTACAGCGCATGGTTTAGGAGCTAGGAGCGTAAGTAGATTTACCCTTTTTTCGGTACCCCCGCGCGAGCTGCGAAACGCGCCCTAGGCACTCGGTGCATCACACCGCGCTTGTCTCTTCTCTATCTCAACGCACCGCATGCTTTATTTAGGGAAGAGGGGGTAACATTGGCACCCCAGGGTGTCCCTAAAGCACCCTCTAGTGCCCCCCTGAGTCCCCTCCCCTCCGTTGAGAGTTAAAACAGCCTATGTGCGCACGGGAATTGAGGGGTCCATTTTCCCACTTTTTTACCCGATTTTCGACGAAACTTTTTGCTTTCCCGCTTAAGATATGAAATTTCATGCCGAATTCCACATTGTAGACCAACTAAATTACCTCCCCCCCCTTCCTCCCACCCACGCTCCTTCCCAAAACACCCCCCTCTCCCCATAATTGCCGCGTTATCATCGTTTTGATAGCGGTTATAGAAATAATTGGAACCGTTTTGTTTTGTTTGTGTTTTTTCCCCTTTGGAATTTTTTTTTCCCCCCTTAGCATAGAGGCAAATATAATGACAAAGTTATGCTGTTCCTCTTTTTGAGCAATATATATATTACTGCGTAGATACTGAGGGATGGAGGGGGATCAACTTTATTTATCAAACATTTCTTTTAAGTTTAGAATATATAAAGAATTTTCTGTGAGAAAAACTCTCTTCAAATATTATATAATTAAACTCAGAACTGTCTGAATGTTTTTGCTCTTAATTTAAACACGATCGAAAGTCAACATGTTTACAATATCAAGTATCAAGAGCCGTTTGATTTGTATTTGGCGCGTATTTTTTTTTCTTTCCTAGTTGTGTAAATGAAGCATAATTTTATAAATTGGCGGCTCGTGACATTCGGCAACCGTGTCGTTTGCCATTTAAATCTATGTAAAAGAATCGATTTCTCCGGGATGCAAAACGATTATTTGACGTAGGTTCAAATGGAGCGACTCTGTTACTGCCTCATGGCACGAGCCGTCACTGATTTTTTGTTTAATGAGATTGATTTTCTCACCAGACTGGCCCTCATTTAGAACTATACACTGAGAAAAATTTCTTGTTGCCGTAACCGGACGTCCTTTTAATACTTACTTAATCAGAATTCCTATTATTTTAACAAGGAATTCCTTTTATTTCAACAGGAACCCCTGTTACTACACCAGGAATTCTGGTCAAGTAACAGGAAATCCTTTTAAAATAATATTGGTTTTTGTTGGAACAGCAGGAGTTCCAGTTAAATATAAGTATTAAACAGACGTCCGGTTGAATTAACAGGAAAATTTTTCTCGTTGTATTATTCTTGTTCCAATAAAGAAACTGCATATATAAAATTGTCCATGCAACGATGTAAAGATCATAGCATAAGCATAATACTACTTTACACTTTGACCTACATGTGTTTAAATGTAAAACGATAATATTTTTACCCAATAATGCATAATTTTTTAATGTTACTTGAAAACAACCGTGCAAAGTATACATTCAGAACTTTTCGCCATTTTCGTAAACTTACCATTATTCTTTATTAAACTATACCAACCCCGTTTCATAAATGTCAAGAGATATAGTTTTTGTAATAAAGCTAGACATATTTCTGCATGTTGACATTTATGAAGGGAGGGTTGGTATAATTTATTAAAGACAAATACAAATTGAACCGCTCTTGATACTTGATATTGTAAACATTTTGACTTTCGATCGTTTTTAAATTAAGAGCAAAAACATTCAGACAGTTCTGAGTTCAATTATATAATATTTGAAGAGAGTTTTTCTCACAGAAAATTCTTTATATATTCTAAACTTAAAAGAAATGTTTGATAAATAAAGTTGATCCCCCTCCATCCCTCAGTATCTACGCAGTAATATATATATTGCTCAAAAAGAGGAACAGCATAACTTTGTCATTATATTTGCCTCTATGCTAAGGGGGGAAAAAAAAATTCCAAAGGGGAAAAAACACAAACAAAACAAAACGGTTCCAATTCTTTCTATAACCGCTATCAAAACGATGATAACGCGGCAATTATGGGGAGAGGGGGGTGTTTTGGGAAGGAACGTGGGTGGGAGGAAGGGGGGGAGGTAATTTAGTTGGTCTACAATGTGGAATTCGGCATGAAATTTCATATCTTAAGCGGGAAAGCAAAAAGTTTCGTCGAAAATCGGGTAAAAAAGTGGGAAAATGGACCCCTCAATTCCCGTGCGCACATAGGCTGTTTTAACTCTCAACGGAGGGGAGGGGACTCAGGGGGGCACTAGAGGGTGCTTTAGGGACACCCTGGGGTGCCAATGTTACCCCCTCTTCCCTAAATAAAGCATGCGGTGCGTTGAGATAGAGAAGAGACAAGCGCGGTGTGATGCACCGAGTGCCTAGGGCGCGTTTCGCAGCTCGCGCGGGGGTACCGAAAAAAGGGTAAATTTACTTACGCTCCTAGCTCCTAAACCATGCGCTGTACGTAAAAAGTGTATTGAATCTTTTTTGTGGGAAATTTTGCGTACAACATTTTAGTACTGAAATATTTTTCTCGTAAAATGCATAGAAATCGAGATATTTGCAAAAAACCGTTTTAGGCTTCTTATTTTCAAGATGGCGGCTTTAGCACAGGCCTCTCAGGGGTGAAAAATCAGTATGTTAAGAAGGACACCTAACTGCACCGAAAAACGTCAACTCCCGCTTTCCACCATTTTTTTCCAGGTGAAGCCATTATTTTCGACCATTTGACTGGACTATTTACGATATTACCTAAATAAAAATAAGTTTAAGAAATCAGCTTTAAAACACGTAATAATTGACTTAAAAATTTTTTGTTCTTGCCTGCACTCTTGTGTGCATCATAAAAATACTGGAAAAAATAGTTAAAAAAGGGTAATAATAATTGAAAAGTAAAGGTTTATTTTAAGATTTATTTTTCAAGAAATTTTGGATTTGGTTTTTTTGGTTAAATTGATATCATTTTTGGACTAATTTGTTAATTGGGATGACTGGGGTGGACGTACCCTTATACTCCTGTAATCATTCTCTCGAAGGAAGAGTTTATGGAAGGTCTGAGTGTGAAGGGAGCTTTTCGTCAGAAAGAAATAATCCTTTTACACGCCCGTTTTCAAAAATCAAGTGATCATCGGCATCAACGATTTTCATTCGCCGATCGTTTCAGAATTGAATCATATATTTTGAACCACCCTCACTAGTCTGAAAAAATATGAGCATGTAATATTCGACTTGCAATTTATTCCATGATTCTGTTTGCGGTTTTTGAGCCCTAGCATTCAAAAATAATCTCCCGTGCACCTGAATAAGCATAAAGAACGAGGATTGCAAATTCTAATGCAAACATTTTTCGGCTATAATACTTTATTTTTCGCTCATTTTCATACATTCGTCCACTTGCTTAAACAGAACGTTCAAATTCATCCGCCAACTTGCTAAAACAAAGCGGTTATTGTTTGCGCGCAAACACCACACGCGGTCTACATCTCTCCAATTAGTTAAATCAAATGCAGAAACTGTTCCCACCGAAGTAAATAAAGATTTCATTCATGAATCAATGCTTTTTCGCACAAAAAAACACTCAGCTTTTGCATGTTTAAAAGCAGTCTTGGATTACCTGTTCCTTGCACTTGGTTGAAACGGTGGAAAACAAAGGTGCTTTTCTTTAACCAAAATATGAAGAATCAAATCGATAAAGTGATAATTAAAGCATAAAGTTATAAGCGAACTTTAGGTCAAAGTTCTACGTTTTTTTCCATACCTCCACTTGCTTAGGCAATACTTTTTTCCTGATTCAACGACTTGCTTGAACAAATCGGTTATTGTTTGTGCTCAAACTCCGCAAGGTATCCGGTTTTCTATAATGTGTCAGATCCAATACGGAAACTTTTCCTACTCAAGTAAACGTAGACATTCATGATTTATGAATCACGGGTTTTTTATTAGAAAAAATACTCAGCTTTTACACGTTTAAAAACAGTCGTGGATTACCGCAGTTCCTTGCACGTAGTTGAAACGAAACAAAACTAACGCGCAGTTCTATAAAGTGATAATTAAAATAAACAAGTTATCAACTGGACTTAAGTTATAGTTCAATTCAAATCAAACAGACGCGCAGTTTAAACTTAAATAAGAAAAACTACGTCAATAGTAAGAATTAAATTAAGTCATAGCGTCACCTTCACGAGGCTTACTTTAAGCAAGCCATCATTCTTGTGTTTTCGCGAGATCATTCGTCAATTTAGACGTCCAGACATTTTGTTTTACCCCTAGTTTTCACAAATATTTTTTTTCTTTCGAACTCTCCGATAACAATGCATAAGTTTTTTCTGACGAGTTTTGGGATTTGTGCTCTTTATTGTTTTCGTTCGAGTCTGGCAGCTAGAGGCGGTACAGCACTTATATGCAAAGACAAAACTATGGTAACTGCATCACTATTAACGTTGACGGATGCGTTAATCTTACGAAGTTAGGCTACGCACGAAAAATTGCCTCAATCAGCGCTCAAGGAGGCTGTTTATGGGCTTATGATGGAAATGACTGCAGTCTAGTAAGGAAAATTATGATAGCACCAGGAACTACTTGTCAAAGCGACTTGTCTAAGTGCTGGCGAGAAGATTGGTGGAAGTCAATTGTTTGTCTAGAGCCATGTTCTGTATTTCATGATGCCCCCCGTTACACTCCACCCGATTGCTGTCCTTGGAATCCAAAACCATAGTGACCCATCTGAAAATGAGCAACACACAGCCCATAACCCTCCCTCGCCTCAGGCTTGCTAAAGGGAGACTTTTTTGTTGCAGCTTTGTTTATTTTAAAACTTAAAAATTGAAATAAATAAAAGAATGATTTTATATGATGACCGTAATGAGATATCATATTGATTTTAATGTCTCACAAACCGGTCAGAATACTGTATGTCCAAAAAAAATTCTGGTCCATTATTTCTGGTTTTTTGACAATTTGCCCTTAACTTTTGGTCCAAATAGTTTTAGTCCAGTTAGATTGTTAGCTCTCTTTTTCAAGGTCCAAGAAGATATTTTGTTCATGAAACCATTATTGGTCCTAAAATTTTTACCCACGACGTTCGTGTTTCAATTTAATTCCGTGTCTCATAATCATAACCTAATAAGATTAGTCATTAGTATACGTACTTACGTATAAAGTTATCTCTGCAAATCTTATGATTTAGGCTATGTCTTATTATTGTAGAGGTGCCAAAATGATTTGTTCAAAATGTTAATGTCCAAAATCGATAAGTCCGAACCGATTTTTAGTCCAATAACACTTAATGTCCATCATGTTCATGTCCGAAACACAAGTAAATACGCCCAATTTTTAAAATGTCCAAAAAAATAAGTACAGTATTTATACCTTTACCTTTACACGTCCAAACGAAATTAGGCACAATACAAGGCCCGCCCGATGCCCAATCTACTAGGTGAATAAAAAAAAAAAACATGTTTTCTGGCATACCTTTATTATCTTACTACTTCGAAACGGCTTTCACATGTGTTTAGCCCAATCAGCTCGGGATCTAAGAGCAAAAAAAAAAAAAATGAAATCCGTAGTAAAAAGTTGACAAACTTGACGGTTCTTATTTCATATTCGCAATAAGATCTCGATCCGATTTGGCTAAAAGTAAATTATAATGTGTGGGATGTTATAGAGCAACTTCAGTGCAAGTAAAACTTTCTTCCACATTTATTCGTGTAATTATTACCATTTTGGAGGAAAATCTAGTTCATAAAAATTGATAGCTATATTTGTTGAATTAGTTGACATGCCCTAGAGTGCGTGCAGATCATTTTCAAATAAGAACTCAAACAGTAAAATCACTCAGGATTTATATGGATTTGTTACTTAAAAGTCTATTTTTCAGCAAATACGGCAACGCCGCTCAAAATTAAAATCTGAAAAGTTGGCAAAAAGTAGTTTTATGATATTCTAAACATAACCTCCAAATTTCATCCAGAATAAAATCAAATTAATCAATGAAACTATGTAAACTATTTTGATGAAATACTAATATGTATCACATTTGTTAGCATCAATGCTTTTAATTTCGCTCGAGAAAGGGAGACCTCCCTTCACACACAGCTCTTGTAGCCACTAGCTGTAATGCGAATGACCACTTTCTCCTCTGCTCGAGAGACGCAAAGAAAGGTTGATGAGGGAAAGGGAGTGAGAGAGAGAAAATCGTGGCCCTGATTTATGACAGCGAGGGAACTTTCCCTTTCAACTGTAAAGTGACTCCTCTCTCATCCTCTCCTTTCATTTAATCTCCGGTTGTTGCCAAATTTAGGAAGGATTCCCTTTCTTCTCCGTTTAATTTTATTGTAAAATCTTTGGTATTCTCCTCGAACTGACAGCATTGATCATTCCTCCAACCCGTCGCCAGGTGAAAGCAATTTATTGCATAGTTCTTCCTGTGGCTCCGGGTGGATTGCGTTTTGTGTATTGTATTTTGGTTGATTTTTGCGAGTGTACAGATGAACAACCCCGCAGCCCATACGAAAGCGCGCGCCCGCAAAAGTGGCGTAGCCGCCGATTTGTTTTAAGTATAGTTATAAGTTTCGCCTGACTCCGCTAGAGCGCAGAGAAGTCGGAACGTCTCAATCTTACTTTGTAAGCCTTAAATGTACAGGGTGTCGATTAAAATAGTTTCCACTCGGGTTTATTCAAAAACGGTTGCGAATTTCAAAAATCGCTGAAACACATGTCAAATATTATTGAGGTGGACGTCTTTTAAGGGGGTCGCCGATTTTGGGCCCCCGCACCTAAGTAAATCCCATACTTCAAAAATGGGGACCCCCAATTTTTATTTGATATTTGGGAAGAAAATAAAATTCTAAGACTTTTGACGCAAACCAGAAATCAATATCGTTTTTCGTTTTCGATATCGAGGGTCAAAGTTCGATATGGACCCATTTTCAAAAATGTGTAACTTCCCTTTCAATGGTCCGAATTGAGTAAACTTTGGGTCTAAAATTGCTCTAAAGAGCGAGTTCTTTTTAAAAAAATACGAATTTTCCAGAAAAAAATTCAGGGGCGTTTTTGGGTCCCTAATTTTTTTTAATAAATTCAAAACTTTAAAACTCTCGAGTGGTTGACTGGTGGGTGGGAGGGGTAAAAGTTCCCTTACAATGATGTTATATGATGTCTTTTCCCCTCCGGATTAGTGTCACTGACAGTGCGACCAAAAACGGCAAAAACAGACTGTATTTCCGTACTTGTGATATGCGCAGTGGCGGATCCACGGGGGGGGGCACGGGGGCACGCCCCCCCCCCCGAAGCCTCAAATTCTGCCTTTTTTCAACAGAAAATAGCCCAAAATTGCTTCCACCGACGCTTCAAATTTCAAAATTTCACAGGCCCCCCCAGAAAAATTTTCTGGATCCGCCACTGGATATGCGATATGTATCGATGTTAGCTTGATATGAGCTTATATTAACGAATCAATCCTCTGGGGGTTCAATTTAAATCGCAGTACTTTAGCATGATATCAAATGGATAAAAAACCTTTTAAAATAAAAAATATTTTTTGAAAAAAGAAGAATAAACTTAAAAGTTTAGGGATTTTTTTCCTACGATAAAATTACTTACAAAACTCAAAAAATGCATAAAAAAGACTTTCGATTAAATTCAAGCTGCGACTTTGATGGATTCTTTTTTTTTGCTTTCTATCATCAATTAAAAATTATGTAAAAAATACGTAAAATAAAGGTAAAATTTGATATTACAGCGTAGGAGTAGCTTTTTGGCTTTTGAGGTAAAAATACGAAAAAATGACGATTAATAAATGTAAAACAAACGTAAAATTTACAATCAACTAGCTTCTATTTACTCAGCACGTGGAAATAGGTGAATAGCGAAATTGCTGCATCAAAATTGCACCATATTGAAATTAGCATCATCGCAATGAATACATTTCCGAATGATTTACAAAATTTTAGAGCCCCCCGGTTCAATTCTGAAAAAATTCAAAACAAAGCCAAGGAAAAGGATGAAACAAACGGAGGAAAAGGAAAAGAAAAAATCTTGCATTCAGGATAACGAGGAGAACTTTTTAAGTCAAGACCTAAGCCGGCAAATTTGAAACCTGGTGCGTGCTCTTCGGTTATTTTATTTTTGGCGCTTTGAAATAAGTCAAAACTTGATTATCCAACGTGCGTTTTTCCGCGTGGATTCTCTCACTTTCTCACTTACGGAGCAACGTAAGGTGTAAGGTAGAGTGAAGTAAGGCAAGGAGACCTTTAAGCTCTTTCTTTTGAAGATAAAACGTAAATTCTTAGGGTCCACTAATCTCCTACCACCATCAACGACGCAACCCGCCCGTTTCGCATCCCCGCCTGCAGCACGCACCCGCATATTTGCACCTTACACGCCCACCGCACCGGGTTCTCAGTTGTTACAATAATACGCCTGGGCGCGCTAAACTCTTCGACAGTGTTGCCAGATCAAGGGTAAAAAGTTCCGAACTAGTTCCGGGACTAGTCTCAATCGATTCCGTGGGTCGATTCACGCCGGAATCGTTCTCTGGCCCGAAATTTTTTCCCCACTCAAAACTGAAAAAATCGAAAGGGGTTACATCGTCGAAATTTTAGCCGAAAAATATTTTTCGAGACTTTTTGTCTCGGATTTATTTGAGAGGTGTCTCTTCCGACGTAAAATCGTCCGGCGAATCGATTGAGATGACTCCCGGCTCGAGCGGAGCAGCCGTTCTCGAGATATCGCATTTTTCAGGATCCGTAGAGATTGTCGCATTCTTCCAGAATGAAGGCACCCGAAACGTACCCTAACCCCAATCTGGCAACACTGATCTTTGATCATGTGCGAGAATACTTCGCACGCCAAGTCAATTCCCACGGTTGCCAAATCGAGGATAATGAATCATATTCCGATCATTTAAATTTTGAAATTAAATCATTTGAATTATTTCCATCCTAATATAGTCTGGAAACAAAGTGTTCCTTACATGGCTGCCACTATAGAGCACACAAATCTACAAATCGCCCATTTTATCTGAGTATTTATAAGCGTTCAATGCAAGTTTCTGCCACTAGAGTGTTATCATTAGATGAATGCAACGAGATATAACTATAAAGAGGTGACGCCATCTTATAAGTCTTATCTCAGAGTGAAGTAGTATGGATGGATGATTTGTTTGCCTCTTATGTTTTAACCTGAAATCAAACATTGTAGCTAAGTCAGTGGGAACTTTCCATGTAAACGACATGTATTAAAGTGTAATTCAGAAACTTTC
Source organism: Trialeurodes vaporariorum (assembly GCA_011764245.1). NCBI lineage: Eukaryota > Metazoa > Arthropoda > Insecta > Hemiptera > Aleyrodidae > Trialeurodes > Trialeurodes vaporariorum. The sequence continues at coordinate 24,064,882 of VMOF01000369.1, read as the reverse complement.
TTTGAGATCTCCTAGGCTTGGCTTAGGCTTGAACCGCCCTCCAGATTCAATTTGCAAAACGCATCTTATTGAGCCGAAACGCCTCAAGATTTATCAAGGAATTTTCAAGGGATTTTTAAGTGAGTTAGGAGCATGAACTTGCAGTTCGGAGACGCTCCGCAAACGCACAGTTGTGTACTCAAGGCAAATATCAAGGAGAAATTCCAAGGTAGCTCGTTAACTACCTTGAGCTATATAGACTCAGAATATATAAGAATTGAAGATTTACGGTGAACGTCACTGAATTGCAATTTTTCTCAAGCTAAGGAAATCTCAAGGAAAGTTCCAGAATTGCACCCTTGAAGTGGCTATCTGGACTTAGAATTCTATCGAAGTGTGAAGAGAGATAATTTTGCTTGTTTCCATCAAGTGCCAGTTTTTTAATTATCGTGTAAATCCTCCCAAAAATATAGGCAAAAACGAACAACAGCAAGACAGATAATTCGATTTCTGTATTCAAATAGCTAAGCTGAAACACTGTCACGTACATAGTTTCAAACCAAATTTAAATGAATCAGTCACAACTCTTGATCTAAGGATTCTAAGGTATTAAAATCATGGAGGCAAACAAACCAAGCCCGTGTAAACTGTCCATATGAGACAGTGGCGTCGCGTGCCATCTGGCAACAATGCAACTGCCCCATTTAAACTCATGAAATATATCGAATTTTCCTCGTGCGCTGTGCACTCCCTGAATTCGATCTCTTACATGAGTTTAAATGGATAGAATACATTGTTGCCAAATTGCACGCAACGCCTCTGATATGAGATTTCCATCATGGCTATCTCCGCGGCATCTTCAAAATTACGTCGGCCGTCGTAAGCCCGTCGATGATGATAACTCGTTAAATTAATTTTAATTAAAAGCCGATATGAAAGTATAAGTTATATCTAAAAACAAGAGAATGTTATGTATTAATTAAATAATCATCATCTGCAGAATGTCTCTGCAAAATATCTCGTCAATTGCTTTAAAAATAAAGGCTTGCATACCAAAAACTGGAATAAAGCAAGTATCGATTGGGTAGATATAAATTATTTCAGCCTTAACTTCCAATAAGACATGAAATTCGCATTTTTGAGATGATTAATTAGGTACCAAACACTCCATTTTCTTACGAAATAAATTACTTTCGGCTAACCTGTAATTTGATATTGATCAAACGGAATCGCTATCCTCTCGGTAGAATTCGGCACCGATGCTAAATAAAATTCAGTCACCTTAAATTTAATATCTACACCTGGTGAGCTTCCTGCACTATATTGCGACAACCATGTTAGAAACACGGTTGCCACCCAGTGGATTGAAAAGTAAAATTTTCTGGACATGATTTCACGAATTTAAATCAAGATTATGAACATTGAACGCATGTAAATAGCAAACTTAAAAGTTATCAAAATCATCCATGAAGAGTTCAATATGATTCAAATTACCCGGGTTTTGCAAGAAAATGACAAAACGAAAATATTCAAAAAAGCAAAACTACAACTCTTTATGTCCGAAAAAGTCTATACTTTGACCCAGTTTGCGCCTGCCAGAAAAATCTTCAACTTATTTTACATTGGTTGGAAAAATGGGTAGTGAGGCTCCTGATGTAAGCTTTTGCTAGGGACGAATGAATCAAGTGCCCCGGCTTTCTTGTAAATACCAGTGCAAATAACAGTGACACGAATTCTTTTGAAATGCACTTGTTAACTTAATACTTAATAAAAGCCTCGTATTGGCGTCTTTACATAGGTATCATGATGGCTTCCCCGGAGGAACCAGCGTTCTGGGCCTACTGCTTGCTTTTTCTACATCAATGTTGAGCCCATCACCCAAAGGCGAATCCAGCAATATGGCAACCATGTATTCTCCCCATTTGAACGTATGAGGAAGAATCGATTCTCAAGAGGGCCATGGCCTCTTGACTAATCGATTGTTTCTCACGCATTCAAATGGGAAGAATACACAGTTGCCAGATTGCTGGATCCGCCCATGACATCACCATAATCTAACAACCATGCGATGTCACACCTACATATAACCAAACCATATATGTATTTGTTAGAATTAGAGGTGCACTGAAAAAAAAAAAAAAAAAAAACAAATTGCTGAAATGCCTAAGTTTTGCTAAAAAGTCGGCCTGCTAATGCGTCGCTAAAATCACAATATTACCTACTAAATGCGCTGAAACTGCAGAATGAATTTTGCGACTTTCGCAAAATTTTTGCTGCACTAACAATTTATTTTCCAAAAGTCGCAAAACGCTTTGCTAAACCTAGCAAACCAACAATCTCATAAGATTGCTGTCTTAGCAAAAACGGTCTTGCTATACTCGCAAAACGCAAAATTTGCTGAATTTACCACCTGCATAGCGGAATTGGCAAACTTTGCGAACAAATCTAAGTTTCTAGTTGTGCAAGTCTAAGTGTTTACTGATAGAGGCCGTTTCAGATAACTTCAGTTCTGACAGCTCATTGTTTACATGAGTAAAAACGTTGATGCCGCTCACTGCGTGAATCATTAGAACTTTTTGCAACAATATAGACTCTGTTTACTAACGTATTTTGTGAATATTAACATTAAAGCGTAATTGAAGACTTGATATCGTCCTTCCGCGCATGTAAAGAAAGAACTGTCAGAACCGAAGCTATCTGAAACAGCCTTTAATAGGTACTAAGATAGCGACATTACCTTTTACATTAAGGTCAGCGCAACATTAACGACGCCAGTACGATCGCGGGATTCACAGGTTTGATTATTATGATTCCATGCAAATGTAGAGAATCGTCCATTCTACTAAAATAAATAGCATTAGTACCTATAGCATTTTTCTGACATTTTTGTCTCTTTTGGATAGTCACGGTGTTCCAATTTTTTTTTTAATTTTGTTTGTGTATTTTTTGAGTCATCAATAATCGAAATTGGATGAGAAATAAAGACAATTTTTGAAAACGGATTTTGGCCATGTTTGTAATGGTGGGGGGGGGGGGGGGGGGGGGGGGTTAGCTATGCTCTGTCTTAATCGCACCGAATCCTTTCTCAAAATCACGACTTCAAGTCTCAACCAATTTTGATGATTGAAGGCGCAAAGAATCCATTTAAAAATGGAGAAGCAGACCGCGACCTTTCACTTACAGGCACTCTACGTGGGCCTATGGGAGAGTCCGCTGATAAGTAGTTTTGGTGGAAACGTCCCATAGGCCCACGTAGAGTGCCTATAAATGGTGACCTCGACGTGATGCGACTGTCCGAAGATGGAAGTCAGAGGTGTGTGTACCAGTCGCCGTTCAGAGAAGCCGTGTCTGCATACAGCATGAATATTGCCTCGGCTACGGCTGCTTATCTTGAATTGGGCCGGACTACGCGAAGGAAGTATTTTACGGTGCCGTGGAAACGTCCCAACAATACTAAATTTCAGCGGAGAGGTCGTTCGCGGCTCGCGGTCATAAGAAGATGAGAAACGCACCATGCAAAATACGGTGGTGCGCTCTCTCGGCAATTGCCGCGTACTTCTCTGACCGACGAGTGCAAGTCGGATGGATCTGGATCGTAGACGGCGCGCGGTCGCCACACACTAATTAGCATTATCACTTGTTATCCCTATCCCAATTACCGAAAAATACAACATTTCGAGAAAATACTAATGGCGCCATCTAACGGCGGATTGAAAGATTCCTCAACTTTCACCTGAAATCACCTCAAGGCGGATCCTCAGCGTTTAGTTCCATATTCTACTACCAGAAAAAATGCGTTCTTTAAATGGAAAAAAATAAAGGTAAACGCAAATAAATGAAAAAAGGGCTTCGGTGGAGCCTCGAAAACAATCTAAGGAACATTCTAGTACAAACAGTAAGTATGCTAAAATGTTACGAAATAAGCTAGAAACTATTGAATTTCGGAAACCCCCTAATGGCGTCCAATATATGTAGAATTCACGCTGAGGATCCACCTTAAGTCAAGCCAGTAAGTGGATTACGGAAATTCTCAGTGTCATCGCATCGCGTTATTTCCGCTATATAGTTTTTTTTTTTTTTTTTTTTTTTTTTTTTTTTTTTTTTTTTTTTTAAAGCCGACGAATTTGATTCATCCGAACCAAAAACATTGCAAGTCAGCCCTGCTTTGCCCCGCGCCGTTTAAATTTCTGTTCGATTCGGCAACAATGCGTCTCTGCCTCACTTCGCTGTTAAACTCACACACTTTTGCAACCCCTTTAATTCCTAAATTGAATCTGGATGTTCCGCTGCGCGTATATAGAGGCCGCGGAATAAATGCGGTATAAGCGGGCCGTGAGCAGAGTTGTCAGATAAGGCCGGAATAAAGGCCAACACATAACCAGAAATTGGTTGTATATATATGGTGAAATTTGTTTGAAATTAAAGGTGAAACGGCTTTAGAGTGACTGTCTGCACAATGGTTGTCTGATAGTATCAGAAGTTATAAGCAGCCACTCTATATATAACACTTGCACTTTCATTTAAATGAGTGAAAAGGCACACAAAAATAAACGAATCAGTGACGAATTAACTCTGATTGAGTAGATGAGTTTTGGCCCTCTTCATTTTTTGAAATTATTTTTTATTTTTTTATTTTATTTTTTAAATTGAGTTGAAAATGGCTGCGATTTCAGCCGAAACGTCCTTATACCAGTTTTTTGTGTGTTTTCCAGCATTTGCCCATTTAAAGAGGCAGTTTCCACTGAATTAATTACAATCTCTGATTCCAGGTAAATAAAATAAGAGACAAACATCAATGGACTTTCGTTCATGCTACCTCATTTTTGGATATGATTTATAACATATATGGCGTCGCTTCTTTATACATATATAGCTATCACTCGTTTAAATAACCGTAATTTGTACATCGTCGATTCTGACTGGAAATCTGGGTCCAAAAAACGTTCGGGACGGATAGACGGACGTGGAGTCTCGACCAATCAGAATCGAGGATTCACAACTTCGGGTCGAGAACAACGGATCGTTCGTATACCGAACATTTTTCGGGCCCTGGTGATTTTTACGGCCATCATACATCTGGCAACTGAGGCCGGGAGCAAGGGCGGAAGCTTTCACAAAAATAAACACCTTTAACGGCCGCAGAGCATGACGGGTTGAGCAAGTGGGGGGGGGGGGGGGGGGGGGGGGGGGGGGGGGGTTTGAACGACGAGGATGAGCGGCTCCGTTTTATGAGAATCGACATGAGCTTGGGAACATGGGTTGACGGTTTAAGGGTTAATACGCGACACAGGAGACACACGGCAGCGTGACTTTGCTCACGCTCACGCTCAAAAGCTCAAAGCCCCGCGCCGCGACCATTATATCCACTATCTATACGAGTTCTATAAGACCGAGCGCCGTGCCGCGCCGCAACACGACGCGATGCTACACGCATTGCAAGCTCGGCTGTTTCACCTCATTCGTTCACGTCCGTCCGTCGAAGATTCGGTGGATAATCAGCGTCACCGCTTGTTCCGTCAGGAATATAGACCGTTTTAGTAGAGTGATGTATCGTATCGATTGCCATCCGAGGACCTCTGGTTCCAAACAAACTCTGATTCAATGTATTTTTAGAGATAGGTAGCCCGTGGTTTTTCTGTTGTCTCTGGAGCATGTACACTGCAGTGGCGTAGTGTGCAATTTGGCGAAATTGCAGTTCGTCTATTTAAATACATGAAAAATATCGAACAATTGGGTGTTCGGTGAACAACACCTTCGCATTCGACCTTTTAAAAAAGTTTAAATGGACACAGTACAACGTTGCCAACTTGCACGCTACGCCACTGATGTATACTGGGGTCTGAGGCAGACCCAAAAAAATATAAACCGTGAATGTTCTTACACTAAAAAAAGAGGAAGGGTAACTTTTACCCTCAGAAGGTTCTTACATTGTGAAGCAATTTTGATAGTTCTAATATTACATATCGATGGTTGAATAATACAGGACTTCTTGCCATTTTTACCTGTCATGGGTTTAACATTCACAATATTATAGATGGCTATTTATATTTTATAACGATCCAAATCGCGACAACGCATGGAACTCATTCAACGGTGAAATGTGCACTTCCATTTATTTTCAATGTGCTTGAGTTGAACACTCTCTCACACCTCAGTTTTCAATTTGCTTCAATATCACTTTATATATGGCTTTCTATTAACCCATACCTTTAGTGTTCTGTTAGACCACGTCGGTCATTTACGTTGCTTTCCAAAGATTAATAGGATTCCAGTCAGGGCTTTGCGCCTGGTTTACTACTCACGTCTTCAAAGAAATAATGCTCGCGGTACGCTCTTGTTCAGTTATCGAACCCCAAACGGCTCTGCCAAACAGAATATTCAATAATAAGTAACGCAAAATTAAGCTAGCACAAATTTCATTACATGTTTTATGACGTCTTTTTAAGAGCCTTTGAAGCATGTTGTAGACAAATTAAACACCACGGAAAAGAAATATTTAACTATACCCACTTCATTTGAGCGAGCGAATATTATTAGTCGTAGTATAAACTGATAGTAAAAGAGTTCAATGTGATTCTGAAGTGAAAGAGAGAAAGACGCGTTCTTATACCGACATATTTCTAACTCCCATTTGCTCAACTTACGTGAACATTTTAGCTGGACTTAATTTTGTCCCTGTGAAAATGGAAGAAAAGTCCAGACTTTTTGAAACTTTGCTCTCCTTCATTCAACACCCAGAGGTCCCTTAAATTGGCTTTCCATGTTCGATGAAGTTGTGCTGACTGGAGCGGAATTCTCCGATGCCTTAACGCGACGTTCCTGTTTGCTCCCTTTTTGAATTTTTGAGCATTCAACGTAAAACCCCCCCCCTTCAATCACTTGAATCTTGAAATTTCTGATAAACCCTCTTCTCATGCAAGGACCAATCAAGATTGCAATCTTTTCGCGTTAATTTCTGCTCCTTTGAAAACTATATACGGAGGATTTTGGGACGTCAGTATAATTTTCTTGAACATTTCTTTTTCGAGTTGTATCCACAGGGCACACGGACAAAAACTTTCTCTTTGGAATGACGGAACGTATGTTTAATAAATAAAATATAAATAAGATTTTTTTTTTTTTTTTTTTTTTTTTTAATAAAATGCCTCTAAAATTCTCATGACTTAACGAATTTTTCTGGTGAATTATCAAAAAGTTCGATTGGATCAATGATAATTCTCGTAATTACAATTTAGGGAGTTTCTTTTCTATTTTTAGAATTATTCAGAGTCCCTGAGTAATTCCATGAAATAATTTTCTTTTAAATCAATATTTTACAAGAATTTTTTGGGGGTACATTTACTCTACAGCAGAGTTGGGCAAATGGGAATCGTAATCGTTTACACGATTACCCAGTAATCGTAATCGTCAAATCTTTGGATGGTAATTAAATCCATTTTTCGCAGATAAATAGTAAAATCAAGGGTACTTCTGATTAGATCTAATACTTCTGCAACTAATATGATGGGTGGCTTGTAAAAAATCAGCCTTGATTACCATAAAATCACCCTCCGAAAAAACGACGATTACGATTACTTGGTAATCATGTAATCGATTACCACCCCCATTTGCCCAACTCTGCTCTACAGAGTATGGACGAAAAATTGCATCGAAATGGGTTATTTTGAGAAAAAAAAAACTAGTGCATAATGTGTTGCATATGTAACTGCATATGTGTTGGAGAGAACAATAATTATTCAAACACACTTTGAAGTTATAGCTTCGATTATAAAAGAATAAAAAATACTTGATCACCACTATTGTAATTAGTTGTAAAAGATTCTATACAAATACTCTTGAATGCATTTTTTCTTTTTTTTTCTGTACGCATGCTGCTCTTTGTTAGCTGAAATTCGTTGATTCTGAGCTCCCAAAACTGCAGTCTTATGTGTATTGATAGGTCGTCGTGGCGAACCTGTTGTGAACTCGGGTCCTTATCTTTTCCTTCCATTCTTCTCTCAAGCGCAAGGGATAAATGTCTCAAAAGTGTCACACACACAATGCAAAGTACAATAGAATGTAATTGTGAGCCTACCAAAGGACCGTTTGGAAAGAAGCGATAGTAAAAAAAAAAAAAAAAAAAAAAAAAAAAAAACGCTAAATCAAGTCAATTTCGATTAGAAGCGTCGTGTTAGCGCATACGGGATCACGCTGAGTACCAAGCGGATTTGCTCAGTGTTTGCGTCGCGATCACGGTTGAGTCGGCCCTGCGATTTTCGTTACAAAAATAAATAGGCCGGGCCAATGGTTGATAAGCTGACTTAGTACAAAAGTGCGTCGTGTGGGTTGCGTTTGTACGTCGTCACGGTGAAACTTTGATATGCGAAATTTGACGAACTTTTGAATACATAGGACGTCGCACTTCACACACTGGATTGACAGAGGTTTACAAGGTGGCCAGAAAATTTTTCAAACTCATTTTGTCCAAAGGCACAGCAGGACACGACATGTGATGGTTGTGATGCAGGGTCGTTTTGGGCATTTTTAAGCGTGTCACACGAAGTATATGGCAAGCTTCTTAATCTCTTCGCTTTGCTGTATACAATGAATAATATAATACAGTGTAGGAGGCGCCTTCTGGACGGTGGCCGTGTGTGTTTTGGAGATTTAGTTTTCAGGATATGAATCAAAAATTAAATGCTCGGGTCGTCTTGTGTATTTTCGAGAAATTTTTGAGTACGTACAATCATACACTCAGACACGTTTAAATTTTTATTTGGAGTCATTTGATGCCTTCACCGTTTTTATCTTGTTTTTTTTTTTAGACTTTCACGTTGAGATATCACCGCTGACTTCAGTTGTCTTTGATGTGTCTTCGATGCGCACACACACACACACACACACACACACACACACACACACAGAGTGCGTAAGTATTTTGGTGGCTTCGTCGCACACGCACAGAAAATATACTGAGTTCACACATTCACACACACAAGTAGATACCTATGGTCTCACCCTTATCAAATATTTTGACACGTTTTTGGCCCCACACATCGTCTACCCCCCTCTTCAAACCCGGTCTTCATACAGCCCAGCATCGCTACGTTGCAAACCGACGGGTGAGAGAGAAGAGATAACTGACGCTGCCTCTCTCTCTCTATTCGCGCATGCGCACACGATAGTTTTTTTTTTACTCACAATCCAGATCTGCTCTGCTCTAGGGTCCATAGATGTAAGAGGGCACTATGGATATGTTTTCTGGAGGTCCGCAATGTAGCGGGACGTTTGAATTCACTTGCATTCAAATGGGTGGAATAGACTTTTT
>VMOF01000369.1:24008237-24055096 GCA_011764245.1 Trialeurodes vaporariorum | reverse complement strand
GAAACAATGTGAATGTGGAAGGATAGTTAAATTTTTAAGTTACAATGCTCACCTGAAATCAAGTTATCATAAAACAACACTAAAATTTATAAAAGAGAATAGTTTTGTATTAATTTCAACTCAATAATACAAAAAACTAAGAACAAGGGAAAAATATTTTTCTTTATAAAATTTTTGTCTAATAAATAATATAATGAAAGTGAAATCGTCTAAATAAAAATATGAACACTGTAAAAGAATTAAGAAAACTTGCAAAGTTAAAAAACATAAAAGGTTACAGTAGAATGAAGAAAGATCAATTGTTACGTGTATTGAATATTGAAGCTACTACAAGATCTCAGACAGTTCAAGAATTACGAAAAATTGCAAAGGAGAGAAAAATAAAAGGATACTATAAAATGAAGAAAGCAGATCTACTTAATGCTATAAGAAAGGTTGACGAAATTATAAACAATTTTTTCGACTTTGATGAATCTCTCTTTGAACCAGAGATGGAAAATCCAGATAATAACGATACCCATCTTATTGAAATCATAGAAACTAGATCTAGGTTTATTAGAAGATATAATGCTTATTCGTGTGATTATACGGCTTCTATTAAAAGTAATGAGTTAACTGAAGAACCTTCAGTGGATGAGCAAGTAGATTTGATAACAAGAGCTCTTGAAGAAATGATTGAAGTAGCAAAAAGACGCACTAATTTTAGAAATGGAGATAGGATAAATATTGTTATTATGAATCCTGTACTTCGAGCCCCTATATCAACAGGATATCAAAGAGGAAATTCAACCGGTGAATTAGTGCAAATATTAATGGAAACTGTATCAAGTATTTTAACTTCGGCTGAAGAATTAGAACTCAGGACATCAACGTTCAATATAGAAATTATAGCCATGCCTCAGGGTGGTAAAGGTGAAAAGATTCTAAATTTAGCTCAAGCCAAGCAAACTAAATCTTCAATCACTCAAATGAAAAATAAAGATAATTTATGCTGCCCGAGAGCTGTAATTGTGGGTTTGACTTATCCGATAGAAAATCCACCTATCACGAATATACAGGGTGTCAATTAAAAAAGGAGCCAGGCTTAATATCTCGAAAACGGCTCCGAATTTCGAAAAACGCTGAGACACGTGTTCGATTATTTCGAGGGGGACATCTTTTGGGGGGGTCCCCAATTTCGGGGCCTCCCTCTGGGGGGTCTACCGACAGTTCACCGCGGACAATTCACCGCGCGACGATTCACCGCTGAAAATTCACCGCGCGACAATTCACCGCCGCAACAATTCACCGCGCGACAATTCACCGCTACGACTATTCACCGCGCGACAATTCACCGCTACGACTATTCACCGCGGACAATTCACCGCATCGGTTTTTACCCTTGTTCTACATTTCGCCTCTCTTTCTTGCAATTCGTTTTCTCCTCACCGTGTAACTTAGGAGGAAGGTCCGGATGCGTCGGAAAGAAGGGAACGGTTTTTTAAAGGAAATGAGTTCTTCATTTTATTGTGATGTGATACATCACCAAATGTTCGAATCCATTTTAAAGCTCAAGTCTTCCCTCGATCTTAAAACAATTAAGATAGATTTTGAACCAGCAACGATCAACGCAATTCATTATGTTTTTCCTGAGTGTACTGTACAAGGATGTTTCTTCCATTTTTTCTGTGCATATGGCGGCATATCCAAAAAGAAGGATTGCAGGTGCAATACACAGAAGATTCCGATTTTTCGTTGAATCTCCGGCATCTAGGTGCTCTCGCTTTTGTCCCAGAGCATGCAGTCATTGACGCATACGAAGAACTACTGGACTCTGATTTTTTTTTGGAAAAAAACGAAGCTCTTCTAACAAAATCGCTCAACTACTTCCAGGATACATGGATCGTCCGCCTTGATCGACGCGGACGCCGCGCCGGAGACAACCACCATTTCCTATTCGTATGTGGAATTGTCATCAGAGTATAGCAGACGGATTGCCGAGAACAAATAATGGCGTGGAAGGCTGACGCAATTCCATAAATTCAGTCCTGCAGGCCGTGCACCCGTCAATTTGGAAAATAATAAAGGCCTTGAAGAAAGAAGAGCAGCTAGTAAATTTCAAAATAGAACAACGCGTAGCAGCTGTAGCTGTTATAGACGCGCACAGAATTTTTTACTGGCCAGTCCTAAGCCTGGTAAAGTGTGAAGGAAAAGTTCATTGCCTTTCCGCCTTGCTTGATTGAGATTGGCGCGGTGAATTGACGCGCGGTGAAAAGTCGTAGCGGTTAATTATCGCGGCGGTGAATTGTCGCGGGGGTTTAAATTTGTCGCGCGGTGAATTGTCCGCGGTGAATCGTCGCGCGGTGAATCGTCCGCGGTGAATTGTCGTAGAATCCTCTGGGGGGCCCCAGGGGGGTCAAGTCCCATATTTCAAACGGGGACCCCCATTTTTTATTTAATAATCAAAAAGAGGGTAAAATTTTAAGACTTTTGGCGCAAACCGAAAGCCGATATCGTTTTTCGTGTTCGATATATCGAAGGTCAAAGTTCGATATGGACCCATCTTCAGAAATTCGTAACTTTCCTTTAAACAGTCCAAATTTAAAAAAACTTTGGGTCGAAAATGCTCTACAGAGCAAGCACTTTTCAGAAAAAAATTCAATTTTAACAGAAATTTAGTCAAAATTTGGTTTTAAAGCCCCCAAACATTTTTAACATTTTTGGCCCCCACGGGGGGCTATCAGAAAAAATTTCCCAGAGACCACCCCTATCGAGTGATACATCAATCGAAAAGGCGTAACAAACGGAGCATTTTGGCGCAAACCGGAGTCCCACATCGGTTTTCATATTCGAGATATCGCATTCTGTAAATCGACATTTGACATTCGATATCTCGAATATTAAAAACGATATGGGACTCCGGTTTGCGCCAAAATGCTCCGTTTTTTACGCCTTTTTTATTGATGTATCACTTGATAGGGGTGGTCTCTCGGAATTTTCTGATAGCCCCCCGTGGGGGCCAAAAACGTTAAAAATGTTTGGGGGCTTTAAAACCAAATTTTGACTAAATTTCTGTTAAAATTGAATTTTTTTCTGAAAAGTGCTTGCTCTGTAGAGCATTTTCAACACAAAGTTTTTGAAGTTTGGACTGTTTAAAGGAAAGTTACGAATTTCTGAAGATGGGTCCATATCGAACTTTGACCTTCGATATATCGAACACGAAAAACGATATCGGCTTTCGGTTTGCGCCAAAAGTCTTAAAATTTTACCTTCTTTTCGATTATTAAATAAAAAATGGGGGTCCCCGTTTGAAATATGGGACTTGACCCCCCCGGGGCCCCCCAGAGGGAGGCCCCGAAATTGGGGACCCCTCAAAAGATGTCCCCCTCGAAATAATCGAACACGTGTCTCAGCGTTTTTCGAAATTCGGAGCCGTTTTCGAGATATTAAGCCTGGCTCCTTTTTTAATTGACACCCTGTATTTAAGAGGGACTTTTCAAAACTTGAAATTAGATACATTAGAGAAGGGCGAAAACTACAAACAGATCTAACTAATCAACTGTGCAATCAACCTGGAAGTTACAATGAGGAAGGGTTTACATTAGATGATATAAAAAAACTGGAGGAGTTATTGAATATTCAGATAAATGTTGTTTGTGCAGAAAATTTGAATTCTGTTATTTATAGAGGCCTTGAAAAAGATATAAAGGTATATTTGTATAAACACGGTAATCATTTTGATGTAATTTCCTCAATGTATGGATTTCTCGGATCCAGTTATTTTTGTAAGAAGTGTAATAAACCGTATAACAATAGAGAAGGTCATAAGTGTAAAGAAGAGAAAAGAAAATGTATATTATGTTTTCAGGAAGAGCATTCGGAATCAACAAAGAAGAAAATATTTTCTAAGGATTGCAACAGGTACTGTTTTAATCAAGATTGTTTTGATAATCATCAAAAAATTTGTGACACGGTAATCAAATGTTTAACTTGCAATAAAATCTGTCCCAGAGAATACCATAAATGTGGAATCGAACTGTGTCGAAATTGTTTTGAAGAAGTAGAGATAAAAAATCATAAATGTTATATGCAGTGGAAAAGGCAAAAAGGTGGCAGATGCAAGAGGGAAATCTGTTTATGTAAGGGAAATCTTGATCAGTTTGTTAAACCTGAAAAAGGGGGAAAAATTACCAAAATATACTTTCACAGAAAAATATCTATTCTTTGATTACGAGGCACAACAAGAAACAGGGATTCATATACCGAATTTGATAATCGCTCAAGATTTTAATGGTGAAAGATTTCGATTCAAAACAAACGATGAATTTTGTGGTTGGTTAAGATCAAAAGATCATAAAGATTATACTTGCATAGCGCATTACACAAAAACTTATGATTCACAGTTCATTCTAAAATATTGTGTTGAAAATACTCTCAAACCTTATACAATTTATAATGGAACAAAACTAATGCTACTAGAAATACCGTCGATAAGATTAAAAATTATTGACAGTAGTGATTTTGTTAATGGACCTCTGAGTGATTTTCCAAAAACATTTGGTTGGCTGAATTGAAGAAAGGATACTTCCCGCTTTTATTTAACACCAAAGAGAATGAGAATTATGTTGGACCTATCCCTGACAAGAAGTATTATAATTATAATCAAATGAAACCAGAGGCAAGGAAAAAGTTTCTTGAGTGGTATTTACAAAAAGTTCAAGAAAATTACGTTTTTGATATGAAGAAAGAAATCCTAGCATATTGTAGATCAGACGTAGATATTTTAAGGAAGGGTTGTTTACAGTTTAGAGAAGAATTTCTTGAAATAGCTGATATCGACCCTTTCCAATATTTAACGATTGCGTGTGTTTGTATGGCTATCTTCAGATCTAAATATATATGGAATAATACAATAGCGGTTGTAAACGAACCTATTGAAGAGAAATATTCAAAGAAATCTATAAGCTGGTTAAATAGTCTCGGGAATCCTAATATAAAACACGCATTAAACGGAGGTGAACAAGTCATCTGTGGAGCGAAAGTTGATGGATATGATGAGAGAACTAATACTGTATACCAATATCACGGCTGTTTCTGGCATGGATGTCCAAAATGTTACAAAGATGACACAGTTAATAATGTGAATCAGGAAGAAATGGGTGATTTGTATGAAAAAACAAAGGAGAGAAGTAAACGAATAAAAGAGGATGGATATAACTTAGTTGAAATGTGGGAGTGTAAATGGACAAAATCACCAGAGTATAAAAGGAGTGTAAAACCAGCAGTAATTGAACCTCTAAACCCAAGAGATGTTCTTTGGTGGAAGAACCAATGCGTTTAAACTGTTAGCAAAATCTATTAAGACGAAGAAAATTAAGTACATAGATGTGTGTAGTTTATATCCGACTGTTCAATACTATGATTACTACCCTGTTGGGCATCCTGAAAAGATTTATAACCCTAGAGACTATATTGAAAAATGGTTTGGATTAATAAAATGTAAAATTTTACCACCGAAGATCTTGTAGCATTCCGTATTACCTGTGAAAGTTAACATGGGTAAAAGTGAGAAATTATTACTTCTATTGTGTTTGAAATGCGCAGAAAACAAAAACAAAGACTGTGCCCATAATGATAATGAAAAAACTATTACAGGTACATGGTCTACAATTGAGGTTAATAAAGCAATTGAAAAAGGTTATAAGATTCAAGAAATTTATGAAGTGTGGCATTTCGAAAAGAAAAGTAATAAACTATTTAAATTATATGTCAAAAACTTTATGAAAATAAAATTAGAAACCAGTCCTCATAACTATAATTCAAACGAAGAATATATAAGGGGTATAAAAAAGAAATTAGGCATTGATTTGGATCCTGAGAAAATCGAAGTAAACCCTGGTAGAAGAGCAGTATCTAAGATTTGTTTAAATTCGATGTGGGGAAAATTTGGCCAAAGACAGAACATGAGTCAAACAGAGTACGTGACTGATGTAAGAAGATTTTATGAAATATTATTAGACGATAGATTGACACATATAAATGTAAATTATCTGACAGAAGAAACGGTACAGATGAGTTATAAATTTAAGGACTACTATGTTGAGAACAGTACTAGTACTAATATTTATATAGCTTTATTCACGACAGCAAATGCTAGGTTAAGATTGTATGAAAAACTGGAAGAGTTAGGTGAGGCTGTTATCATGTGCGATACAGATCCTATAGTGTACTTTGATAGTGGAGAAAATACTGTTAAGACAGGTGATATGCTTGGAGAATGGACTGACGAGCTCAAGAAAGATGAATTTATAAAGTCGTGGGCGTCGACAGGTCCTAAAAGTTATTATTACGAAACGAACTTAAATAAAACTGTAACGAAAATAAAAGGGTTCAGGTTGAATTATCAAAACTTAGAAAAATTGAATGGTAATACAATGATAAAATTAATAAAGGAGGGTTTTTCTGAACACAAGCAGAATTCTGTAGCCCTGACTTATAATAAAATAGAGAGAAAACAAAAACTAAAACTTTAGTGAATAAATTAAAAACGAAAAAGTTCAAGTTTGAATATGATAAGAGAGTGATATTATCAAATTATGATACTGTGCCGTACGGTTATTGTTCATAAAAATAGATATAAGATAAATAAAATTTAGTTAATTATTTATAAATTATTTAATCGGATTCTATATCATATTCAGCGCTTATTTCATTTTCAATAATTCTAGACAATACGCTCAGGTGAGCGATAATATTTACCATATGTTTAGTGTATAGTATTCTTTTAGCTTCGGGTAGATGTTGAATTTTATCGGAGAGCGGGTCCATTAGAGTTTCATTTTTTGATCGCGTCCGCTCAACAGGGTTTTTGAAATACGGAATGATGCTCTCAAAATCAAACTCATCTTCACTGACAAAAGAATCTTTGAATACATCCTTTTATATAAAATTTAAAATTTTTTATAAAGACTTGCGAAGTCTCTTTAGTCCAGTCAAATGGTAGTTTCACCTTGAAAAAAATGGTGGAAAGGGGAGTTGACTTTTTTCGGTGCAGTTAGGGCCCTTTTTTAACATACTGATTTTTCACCCCTGTGAGGCCTGTGCTAAAGCCGCCATCTTGAAAATAAGAAGCCTAAAAACGGTTTTTTGCAAATATCTCGTTTTCTATGCATTTACGAGAAAAATATTTCAGTACTAAAATGTTGTACGAAAAATTTCCCACAAAAAAGATTCAATGCACTTTTTACGTACAGCGCATGGTTTAGGAGCTAGGAGCGTAAGTAGATTTCCCCTTTTTTTCGGTCCCCCCCGCGCGAGCTGCGAAACGCCCCCTAGGCACTCGGTGCATCACACCGCGCTTGTCTCTTCTCTATCTCAACGCACCGCATGCTTTATTTGGGGAAAGAGGGGGTAACATTGGCACCCCAGGGTGTCCCAAAGCACCCTCTAGTGCCCCCCTGAGTCCCTCCCTCCGTTGAGAGTTAAAACAGCCTATGTGCGCACGGGAATTGAGGGGTCCATTTTCCCACTTTTTTACCCGATTTTCGACGAAATTTTTTGCTTTCCCGCTTAAGATATGAAATTTCATGCCGAATTCCACATTGTAGACCAACTAAATTACCTCCCCCCCTTCCTCCCACCCACGTCCTTCCCAAAACACCCCCCTCTCCCCATAATTGCCGCGTTATCATCGTTTTGATAGCGGTTATAGAAAAATTGGAACCGTTTGTTTTGTTTGTTTTTTTTCCCCTTTGGAATTTTTTTTTCCCCCCTTAGCATAGAGGCAAATATAATGACAAAGTTATGCTTTTCCCTTTTTTGAGAAATTTATATATTACTGCGTAGATACTGAGGGATGGAGGGGGATCAACTTTATTTATCAAACATTTCTTTTAAGTTTAGAATATATAAAGAATTTTCTGTGAGAAAAACTCTTTCAAATATTATAAAATTTAAAACTCAGAACTGTCTGAATGTTTTTGCTCTTAATTTAAACACGATCGAAAGTCAACATGTTTACAATATCAAGTATCAAGAGCCGTTTGATTTGTATTTGGCGCGTATTTTTTTTTTTTTCCCTAGTTGTGTAAATGAAGCATAATTTTATAATTGGCGGCTCGTGACTTTCGGCAACCGTGTCGTTTGCCATTTAAATCTATGTAAAAGAATCGATTTCTCCGGGATGCAAAACGATTATTTGACGTAGGTTCAAATGGAGCGACTCTGTTACTGCCTCATGGCACGAGCCGTCATGATTTTTTTTTAATGAGATTGATTTTCTCACCAGATTTGCCCTCATTTAGAACTATACACTGAGAAAAATTTCTTGTTGCCGTAACCGGACGTCCTTTTAATACTTACTTAATCAGAATTCCTATTATTTTAACAAGGAATTCCTTTTATTTCAACGGGAAACCCCCTTTACTACACCAGGAATTCTGGTCAAGTAACAGGAAATCCTTTTAAAATAATTTTGGGTTTTTTGTTGGAACAGCAGGAGTTCCAGTTAAATATAAGTATTAAACAGACGTCCGGTTGAATTAACGGGAAAAATTTTTTCTCGTTGTATTATTCTTGTTCCAATAAAGAAACTGCATATAAAAAATTGTCCATGCAACGATGTAAAGATCATAGCAAAAGCATAATACTACTTTACATTTTGACCTACATGTGTTTAAATGTAAAACGATAATATTTTTACCCAATAATGCATATTTTTTAATGTTACTTGAAAACAACCGTGCAAAGTATACATTCAGAACTTTTCGCCTTTTTCGTAAACTTACCATTATTCTTTATAAACTATCCCAAACCCGTTTCATAAATGTCAAGAGATATAGTTTTTGTAATAAAGCTAGACATATTTCTGCATGTTGACATTTATGAAGGGAGGGTTGGTATAATTTATTAAAGACAAAAACAAAATTTAACCGCTCTTGATACTTGATATTGTAAACATTTTGACTTTCGATCGTTTTTTAAATTTAAAAGCAAAAACATTCAGACAGTTCTGAGTTCAATTATATAATATTTGAAGAGAGTTTTTCTCACAGAAAATTCTTTATATATTCTAAACTTAAAAGAAATGTTTGATAAATAAAGTTGATCCCCCTCCATCCCTCAGTATCTACGCAGTAATATATATATTGCTCAAAAAGAGGAACAGCATAACTTTGTCATTATATTTGCCTCTATGCTAAGGGGGGAAAAAAAAATTCCAAAGGGGAAAAAACACAAACAAAACAAAACGGTTCCAATTCTTTCTATAACCGCTATCAAAACGATGATAACGCGGCAATTATGGGGAGAGGGGGGTGTTTTGGGAAGGACGTGGGTGGGAGGAAGGGGGGGGGGTAATTTAGTTGGTCTACAATGTGGAATTCGGCATGAAATTTCATATCTTAAGCGGGAAAGCAAAAAGTTTTGTCGAAAATCGGGTAAAAAAGTGGGAAAATGGACCCCTCAATTCCCGTGCGCACATAGGCTGTTTTAACTCTCAAAGGAGGGGAGGGGACTCAGGGGGGGACTAGAGGGTGCTTTAGGGACACCCTGGGGTGCCAATGTTACCCCCTCTTCCCTAAATAAAGCATGCGGTGCGTTGAGATAGAGAAGAGACAAGGGGGTGTGATGCACCGAGTGCCTAGGGCGCGTTTCGCAGCTCGCGGGGGGTACCGAAAAAAGGGTAAATTTTCTTACGCTCCTAGCTCCTAAACCATGCGCTGTACGTAAAAAGTGTATTGAATCTTTTTTGTGGGAAATTTTTCGTACAACATTTTAGTACTGAAATATTTTTCTCGTAAAATGCATAGAAATCGAGATATTTGCAAAAAACCGTTTTAGGCTTCTTATTTTCAAGATGGCGGCTTTAGCACAGGCCTCTCAGGGGTGAAAAATCAGTATGTTAAGAAGGACACCTAACTGCACCGAAAAACGTCAACTCCCGCTTTCCACCATTTTTTTCCAGGTGAAGCCATTTTTTTCGACCATTTGACTGGACTATTTACGATATTACCTAAATAAAAATAAGTTTAAGAAATCAGCTTTAAAACACGTAATAATTGACTTAAAATTTTTTTTTCTTGCCTGCACTCTTGTGTGCATCATAAAAATACTGGAAAAAATAGTTAAAAAGGGTAATAATAATTGAAAAGTAAAGGTTTTTTTTAAGATTTATTTTTCAAGAAATTTTGGATTTGGTTTTTTTGGTTAAATTGATATCATTTTTGGACTAATTTGTTAATTGGGATGACTGGGGGGACGTACCCTTTTAATCCTGTAATCATTCTCTCGAAGGAAAGTTTATGGAAGGTCTGAGTGTGAAGGGAGCTTTTCGTCAGAAAGAAATAATCCTTTTACACGCCCGTTTTCAAAAATCAAGTGATCATCGGCATCAACGATTTTCATTCGCCGATCGTTTCAGAATTGAATCATATATTTTGAACCACCCTCACTAGTCTGAAAAAATATGAGCATGTAATATTCGACTTGCAATTTTTCCATGATTCTGTTTGCGGTTTTTGAGCCCTAGCATTCAAAAATAATCTCCCGTGCACCTGAATAAGCATAAAGAACGAGGATTGCAAATTCTAATGCAAACATTTTTCGGCTATAATACTTTATTTTTCGCTCATTTTCATACATTCGTCCACTTGCTTAAACAGAACGTTCAAATTCATCCGCCAACTTGCTAAAACAAAGCGGTTATTGTTTGCGCGCAAACACCACACGCGGTCTACATCTCTCCAATTAGTTAAATCAAATGCAGAAACTGTTCCCACCGAAGTAAATAAAGATTTCATTCATGAATCAATGCTTTTTCGCACAAAAAAACACTCAGCTTTTGCATGTTTAAAAGCAGTCTTGGATTACCTGTTCCTTGCACTTGGTTGAAACGGTGGAAAACAAAGGTGCTTTTCTTTAACCAAAATATGAAGAATCAAATCGATAAAGTGATAATTAAAGCATAAAGTTATAAGCGAACTTTAGGTCAAAGTTCTACGTTTTTTTCCATACCTCCACTTGCTTAGGCAATACTTTTTTCCTGATTCAACGACTTGCTTGAACAAATCGGTTATTGTTTGTGCTCAAACTCCGCAAGGTATCCGGTTTTCTATAATGTGTCAGATCCAATACGGAAACTTTTCCTACTCAAGTAAACTTAGACATTCATGATTTATGAATCACGGGTTTATTATTAGAAAAAATACTCAGCTTTTACACGTTTAAAAACAGTCGTGGATTACCGCAGTTCCTTGCACGTAGTTGAAACGAAACAAAACTAACGCGCAGTTCTATAAAGTGATAATTAAAATAAACAAGTTATCAACTGGACTTAAGTTATAGTTCAATTCAAATCAAACAGACGCGCAGTTTAAATTTAAATAAGAAAAACTACGTCAATAGTAAGAATTAAATTAAGTCATAGCGTCACCTTCACGAGGCTTACTTTAAGCAAGCCATCATTCTTGTGTTTTCGCGAGATCATTCGTCAATTTAGACGTCCAGACATTTGTTTTACCCCTAGTTTTCACAAATATTTTTTTTCTTTCGAACTCTCCGATAACAATGCATAAGTTTTTTCTGACGAGTTTTGGGATTTGTGCTCTTTATTGTTTTCGTTCGAGTCTGGCAGCTAGAGGCGGTACAGCACTTATATGCAAAGACAAAACTATGGTAACTGCATCACTATTAACGTTGACGGATGCGTTAATCTTACGAAGTTAGGCTACGCACGAAAAATTGCCTCAATCAGCGCTCAAGGAGGCTGTTTATGGGCTTATGATGGAAATGACTGCAGTCTAGTAAGGAAAATTATGATAGCACCAGGAACTACTTGTCAAAGCGACTTGTCTAAGTGCTGGCGAGAAGATTGGTGGAAGTCAATTGTTTGTCTAGAGCCATGTTCTGTATTCATGATGCCCCCCGTTACACTCCACCCGATTGCTGTCCTTGGAATCCAAAACCATAGTGACCCATCTGAAAATGAGCAACACACAGCCCATAACCCTCCCTCGCCTCAGGCTTGCTAAAGGGAGACTTTTTTGTTGCAGCTTTGTTTATTTTAAAACTTAAAAATTGAAATAAATAAAGAATGATTTTATATGATGACCGTAATGAGATATCATATTGATTTTAATGTCTCACAAACCGGTCAGAATACTGTATGTCCAAAAAAAATTCTGGTCCATTATTTCTGGTTTTTGACAATTGCCCTTAACTTTTGGTCCAAATAGTTTTAGTCCAGTTAGATTGTTAGCTCTCTTTTTCAAGGTCCAAGAAGATATTTTGTTCATGAAACCATTGTTGGTCCTAAAATTTTTACCCACGACGTTCGTGTTTCAATTTAATTCCGTGTCTCATAATCATAACCTAATAAGATTAGTCATTAGTATACGTACTTACGTATAAAGTTATCTCTGCAAATCTTATGATTTAGGCTATGTCTTATTATTGTAGAGGTGCCAAAATGATTTGTTCAAAATGTTAATGTCCAAAATCGATAAGTCCGAACCGATTTTTAGTCCAATAACACTTAATGTCCATCATGTTCATGTCCGAAACACAAGTAAATACGCCCAATTTTTAAAATGTCCAAAAAAATAAGTACAGTATTTATACCTTTACCTTTACACGTCCAAACGAAATTAGGCACAATACAAGGCCCGCCCGATGCCCAATCTACTAGGTGAAAAAAAAAAACATGTTTTCTGGCATACCTTTATTATCTTACTACTTCGAAACGGCTTTCACATGTGTTTAGCCCAATCAGCTCGGGATCTAAGAGCAAAAAAAAAAAAAATGAAATCCGTAGTAAAAAGTTGACAAACTTGACGGTTCTTATTTCATATTCGCAATAAGATCTCGATCCGATTTGGCTAAAAGTAAATTATAATGTGTGGGATGTTATAGAGCAACTTCAGTGCAAGTAAAACTTTTTCCACATTTATTCGTGTAATTATTACCATTTTGGAGGAAAATCTAGTTCATAAAAATTGATAGCTATATTTGTTGAATTAGTTGACATGCCCTAGAGTGCGTGCAGATCATTTTCAAATAAGAACTCAAACAGTAAAATCACTCAGGATTTATATGGATTTGTTACTTAAAAGTCTATTTTCAGCAAATACGGCAACGCCGCTCAAAATTAAAATCTGAAAGTTGGCAAAAAGTAGTTTTATGATATTCTAAACATAACCTCCAAATTTCATCCAGAATAAAATCAAATTAATCAATGAAACTATGTAAACTATTTTGATGAAATACTAATATGTATCACATTTGTTAGCATCAATGCTTTTAATTTCGCTCGAGAAAGGGAGACCTCCCTTCACACACAGCTCTTGTAGCCACTAGCTGTAATGCGAATGACCACTTTCTCCTCTGCTCGAGAGACGAAAAGAAAGGTTGATGAGGGAAAGGGAGTGAGAGAGAGAAAATCGTGGCCCTGATTTATGACAGCGAGGGAATTTTCCCTTTCAACTGTAAAGGACTCCTTTTCTCCTCCCCTTTTCTTTTAATCCCCGGGTTTGTTCCCAAAATTTTAGGAAGGTTTCCCCTTTCTTCTCCTTTTAAATTTTTATTGTAAAATTTTGGGAAATTCTCCTCGAACTGACAGCTTTGATCATTCCCCCAACCCGTCGCCGGGGTGAAAGCAATTTATTGCATAGTTCTTCCTGTGGCTCCGGGTGGATTGCGTTTTGTGTATTGTATTTTGGTTGATTTTTGCGAGTGTACAGATAAAAAACCCCCGCAGCCCATACGAAAGCGCGCGCCCGCAAAAGTGGCGTAGCCGCCGATTTTTTTTAAGTATAGTTATAAGTTTCGCCTGACTCCGCTAGAGCGCAGGAAGTCGGAACGTCTAAATCTTATTTGTAACCCTTTTAAATTTTACAGGGTGTCGTTTAAAAATATTTTCCCACTCGGGTTTATTCAAAAACGGTTGCGAATTTCAAAAATCGCTAAAAACACATGTCAAATATTATTGAGGTGGACGTCTTTTAAGGGGGTCGCCGTTTTTGGGGCCCCCCGCACCTAAGTAAATCCCATCTTAAAAAATGGGGACCCCCAATTTTATTTGATTTTTGGGAAAGAAAATAAAATTCAAAGACTTTTGACGCAAACCAGAAATCAATATCGTTTTTCGTTTTCGATTCGAGGGTCAAAGTTGGGTATGGACCCATTTTCAAAAATGTGTAATTTCCCCTTTTCAATGGTCCGAATTGAGTAAACTTTGGGTTTAAAATTGCTCTAAAGAGCGAGTTTTTTTTAAAAAAAAATACAAATTTTTCCAAAAAAAAAAATTCAGGGGCGTTTTTGGGTCCCAAATTTTTTTTTAATAAATTCAAAATTTTTAAAACTCTCGAGTGGTTGACTGGTGGGGGGGAGGGGTAAAATTTCCCCTTACAATGATGTTATATGATGTTTTTTCCCCCTCCGGATTAGTGTCACTGACAGTGCGCCCAAAAAAACGGCAAAAACAGACTGTATTTCCGTACTTGTGATATGCGCAGTGGCGGATCCAGGGGGGGGGGGGGGGACGGGGGCAGGGCCCCCCCCCCCCCGAAGCCTCAAATTTTGCCTTTTTTCAAAGAAAATAGCCCAAAATTGCTTCCACCGACGCTTCAAATTTCAAAATTTCACCCCCCCCCCCAAAAAAATTTTTCTGGATCCGCCACTGGATATGCGATATGTATCGATGTTAGCTTGATATGAGCTTATATTAACGAATC
The DNA here is from genome assembly GCA_011764245.1 of Trialeurodes vaporariorum. Taxonomy (NCBI): domain Eukaryota; kingdom Metazoa; phylum Arthropoda; class Insecta; order Hemiptera; family Aleyrodidae; genus Trialeurodes; species Trialeurodes vaporariorum. The sequence goes on along the minus strand of VMOF01000369.1, from coordinate 24,040,388 downwards.
AATCCCTGGGGGTTAAATTTTAAATCGCAGAAATTTAGCATGATATCAAATGGAAAAAAAACCTTTTTAAAAATAAAAAATATTTTTTGAAAAAAGAAGAATAAACTTAAAAGTTTAGGGATTTTTTTCCTACGATAAAATTACTTAAAAAACTCAAAAAATGCATAAAAAAGACTTTCGTTTAAATTCAAGCTGCGACTTTGATGGATTCTTTTTTTTTTTTTTCTTTCTATCATCAATTAAAAATTATGTAAAAAATACGTAAAATAAAGGTAAAATTTTATATTACAGCGTAGGAGTAGCTTTTTTGGGTTTTTAGGTAAAAATACGGGAAAAAAAACGATTAATAAATGTAAAACAAACGTAAAATTTACAATCAACTAGCTTCTATTTACTCAGCACGTGGAAATAGGTGAATAGCGAAATTTCTGCATCAAAATTGCACCATATTGAAATTAGCATCATCGCAATGAATACATTTTCCCAATGATTTAAAATTTTAGAGCCCCCGGTTCAATTTGAAAAAATTCAAAACAAAGCCAAGGAAAAGGATGAAACAAACGGAGGAAAAGGGAAAAAAAAAAATCTTGCATTCAGGATAACGAGGAGAAATTTTTAAGTCAAGACCTAAGCCGGGGAAAATTTTAAACCTGGTGCGTGTTTCGGTTATTTTTTTTTGGCGCTTTGAAATAAGGGCAAAAAAAGATTATCCAACGTGCGTTTTTCCGCGTGGATTCTCTCACTTTCTCACTTACGGAGCAACGTAAGGGTAAGGTAGAGTGAAGTAAGGCAAGGAGACCTTTAAGCTCTTTCTTTTAAAAATTAAAAAGTAAATTCTTAGGGTCCACTAATCTCCTACCACCACAACGACGAACCCGCCCGTTTCGCATCCCCGCCTGCAGCACGCACCCGCATATTTGAAACCCTTTCACGCCCACCGCACCCGGGGTTTTCAGTTGTTACAATAATACGCCGGGCGCGCTAAACTCTTCGACAGTGTTTCCAGATCAAGGGTAAAAAATTCCGAACTAGTTCCGGGACTAGTCTCAATCGATTCCGTGGGTCGATTCACGCCCGGGAAACGTTCTCTGGCCCGAAATTTTTTCCCCCCTCAAAAATGAAAAAATCGAAAGGGGTTACATCGTCGAAATTTTAGCCGAAAAATATTTTTCGAAACTTTTTGTCTCGGGATTTATTTGAGAGGTGTCTCTTCCGACGTAAAATCGTCCGGCAAATCGATTGAGATGACTCCCGGCTCGAGCGGAGCAGCCGTTCTCGAGATATCGCATTTTTCAGGATCCGTAGAGATTGTCGCATTCTTCCAGAATGAAGGCACCCGAAACGTACCCTAACCCCAATCTGGCAACACTGATCTTTGATCATGTGCGAGAATACTTCGCACGCCAAGTCAATTCCCACGGTTGCCAAATCGAGGATAATGAATCATATTCCGATCATTTAAATTTTGAAATTAAATCATTTGAATTATTTCCATCCTAATATAGTCTGGAAACAAAGTGTTCCTTACATGGCTGCCACTATAGAGCACACAAATCTACAAATCGCCCATTTTATCTGAGTATTTATAAGCGTTCAATGCAAGTTTCTGCCACTAGAGTGTTATCATTAGATGAATGCAACGAGATATAACTATAAAGAGGTGACGCCATCTTATAAGTCTTATCTCAGAGTGAAGTAGTATGGATGGATGATTTGTTTGCCTCTTATGTTTTAACCTGAAATCGAACATTGTAGCTAAGTCAGTGGGACCTGTCCATGTAAACGACATGTATTAAAGTGTAATTCAGAAACTTTCTTTGAGATCTCCTAGGCTTGGCTTAGGCTTGAGCCGCCCTCCAGATTCAATTTGCAAAACGCATCTTATTGAGCCGAAACGCCTCAAGATTTATCAAGGAATTTTCAAGGGATTTTTAAGTGAGTTAGGAGCATGAACTTGCAGTTCGGAGACGCTCCGCAAACGCACAGTTGTGTACTCAAGGCAAATATCAAGGAGAAATTCCAAGGTAGCTCGTTAACTACCTTGAGCTATATAGACTCAGAATATATAAGAATTGAAGATTTACGGTGAACGTCACTGAATTGCAATTTTTCTCAAGCTAAGGAAATCTCAAGGAAAGTTCCAGAATTGCACCCTTGAAGTGGCTATCTGGACTTAGAATTCTATCGAAGTGTGAAGAGAGATAATTTTGCTTGTTTCCATCAAGTGCCAGTTTTTAATTATCGTGTAAATCCTCCCAAAAATATAGGCAAAAACGAACAACGACAAGACAGATAATTCGATTTCTGTATTCAAATAGCTAAGCTGAAACACTGTCACGTACATAGTTTCAAACCAAATTTAAATGAATCAGTCACAACTCTTGATCTAAGGATTCTAAGGTATTAAAATCATGGAGGCAAACAAACCAAGCCCGTGTAAACTGTCCATATGAGACAGTGGCGTCGCGTGCCATCTGGCAACAATGCAACTGCCCCATTTAAACTCATTAAATATATCGAATTTTCCTCGTGCGCTGTGCACTCCCTGAATTCGATCTTTTATTTGAGTTTAAATGGATAGAATACATTGTTGCCAAATTGCACGCAACGCCTCTGATATGAGATTTCCATCATGGCTATCTCCGCGGCATCTTCAAAATTACGTCGGCCGTCGTAAGCCCGTCGATGATGATAACTCGTTAAATTAATTTTAATTAAAAGCCGAAAGTATAAGTTATATCTAAAAACAAGGGGATGTTATGAATTAAATAATCATCATCTGAAGAATGTCTCTGCAAAATATCTCGTCAATTAATGCTTTAAAAATAAAGGCTTGCATACCAAAAACTGGAATAAAGCATCAAGTATCGATTGGGTAGATATAAATTATTTCAGCCTTAATTTCCAAGACATGAAATTCGCATTTTTGAGATGATTAATTTGGTACCAAACACTCCATTTTCTTACAAAATAAATTACTTTCGGCTAACCTGTAATTTGATACATTGATCAAACGGGATCGCTATCCTCTTGGTAGAATTCGGCACCGATGCTAAATAAATTTCTGTCACCTTAAATTTAATATCCACACCTGGTGAGCTTTCTGCACTATATTGTGACAGCCATGTTAGAAACACGGTTGCCACACTGTGGATTGAAAAATAAAATTTTCCGGACACGATTACACGAATAAAAATCAAGATTATGAACATTGAACGCATGCAGTGGCGTCGCGTGCTATTTGGCAACAATGCATTCTATCCATTTAAACTCATGTAAAAGATCGAATTCAGGAGGTACACAGTGCACAAGGAAAATTCGATACATTTAATGAGGTTAAATGGAGCAGTTGCATTGTTGCCAGATGGCACGCGACGCCACTGAACGCATGTAAATAGCAAACTTAAAAGTTATCAAAATCATCCATGAAGAGTTCAATATGATTACTCGGGTTTTGCAAGAAAATGACAAAACGAAAATATTCATAAAGCAAAACTACAACTCTTTATGTCCGAAAAAGTCTAATTTTTGACCCAGTTTGCGCCTGGCAGAAAAATCTTCAACTTATTTTACATTGGTTGGAAATGGGTAGTGAGGCTCCTGATGTAAGCTTTTGCTAGGGACGAATGAATTAAGTGCCCCGGCTTTCTTGTAAACACAGTGCAAATAACAGTGACACGAATTCTTTTGAAATGCACTTGTTAACTTAATAAAAGCCTCGTATTGGCGTCTTTACGTAGGCAACACGATGGCTTCCCGGAGGAACCAGCGTTCTGGGCCTACTGCTTGCTTTTTCTACATCAATGTTGAGCCATCACCAATCTAACAACCATCCGAGTCACACCTAAACATATATGTATTTGTTAGAAGTAGAGGTGCAATGAAAAAAAAAATATTGCTGAAATACCCAAGTTTTGCTAAAAAGCCGGCCTGCTATAATGCGTCGCTTAAATCGCAATATTACTAAATGCGCTGAAACTGCAGAATGAATTTTGCGACTTTCGCAAAATTTTTGCTGCACTAACAACTTATTTTCCAAAAGTCGCAAAACGCTTTGCTAAACCTAGCAAACCAACAATCTCATAAGATTGCTGTCTTTGCAAAAACGGTCTTGCTATACTCGCAAAACGCAAATTTTGCTGAATTTACCACCTGCATAGCGGAATTGGCAAACTTTGCGAACAAATCTAAGTTTCTAGTTGTGCAAGTCTAAGAGTTTACTGATAATAGGTACTACTATAGCAACATTACCTTTTGTATTAAGGTTAGCAACATTAACGACGCCAGTACGATCGCGGGATTCACACACTGAAAAAAAAATAAGCTTTTAACTAATTTCTACTTAAAAGTATGGACACCACTTAAAACTGTTAGTTTGACTATTTGAATTAGTGAAATTAACACCGTGCCGTGCTAATTAATACGGCACGGAGTTAATTTTACTAATTCAAATAGTCAAACTAACAGTTTTAAGTGGTGTCCATACTTTTAAGTAGAAATTAGTTAAATTTAGCTTATTTTTTTTTTTTTTCAGTGCAGGTTTGATTATTATGATTCCATGCAAATGTAGAGAATCGTCCATTCTACTAATAAATAAATAGCATTAGTACCTATAGCATTTTTCTGACATTTTTGTCTCTTTTGGATAGTCACGGTGTTCCAAAATTTTTTAATTTTGTTTGTGTATTTTTTGAGTCATCAATAATCAAAATTGGATGAGAAATAAAGACAATTTTTGAAAACGGATTTTGGCCATGTTTGTAATGAGGGGGGGGGGGTGAGCTATGCTCTTTCTTAATCGCACCGAATCCTTTCTCAAAATCACGACTTCAAGTCTCAACCAATTTTGATGATTGAAGGCGCAAAGAATCCATTTAAAAATGGAGAAGCAGACCGCGACCTTTCACTAATTAGCATTATCACTTGTTATCCCAATCCCAATTACCGAAAAATACAACATTTCGGGAAAATACTAATGGCGCCATCTAACGGCGGATTGAAAGATTCCTCAACTTTCACCTGAAATCACCTCAAGGTGGATCCTCAGCGTTTAGTTCCATATTCTGCTACCAGAAAAAATACGTTCTTTAAATGGAAAAAAATAATGGTAAACGCAAATAAATGAAAAAAAGGGCTTCGATGGAGCCTCGAAAACAATCTAAGGAACATTTTAGTACAAACAGTATGCTAAAATGTTACGAAATAAGCGAGAAACTATTGAATTTCGGAAACCCCCTAATGGCGTCCAATATAGAATTGGACGCCATTCGTAACATTTTAGCATACGGTTTGTACTAAAATGTTCCTTAGATTGCTTATTCCGAGGCTCCATCGAAGCCTTTTTCTTCATTTTTTTGCGTTTACCATTATTTTTTTCCATTTAAAGATCGTATCTTTCTCTAGTGACAGAATATGGAACTAAACGCTGAGGATCCACCTTAAAGAACGTATTTTTTTCTGGTGGCAGAATATGGATTGAAACGCTGAGGATCCACCTTAAGTCAAGCCAGTAAGTGGATTACGGAAATTCTCAGTGTCATCGCATCGCGTTATTTCCGCTTTATAGTTTTTTTTTAGATAAAAGCCGACGAAGTTGATTCATCCGAACCAAAAACATCGCAAAGCAGCCCTGCTTTGCCCCGCGCCGTTTAAATTTCTGTTCGATCCGGCAACAATGCGTCTCTGCCTCACTTCGCTGTTAAACTCACACACTTTTGCAACCCCTTTAATTCCTAAATTGAATCTGGATGTTCCGCCGCGCGTATATAGAGGCCGCGGAATAAATGCGGTATAAGCGGGCCGTGAGCAGAGTTGTCAGATAAGGCCGGAATAAAGGCCAACACATAACCAGCATTTGTTCAAAGACTATTATATAATATGGTGAAATTTGTTTGAAATTAAAGGTGAAACGGCTTTAGAGTGACTGTCTGGACAACGGTTGTCTGGTAGTATCAGAAATTATAAGCAGCCACTCTATATAACACTTGCACTTTCATTTAAATGAGTGAAAAGGCACACAGAAATAAACGAATCAGTGACGAATTAACTCAGATTGAGTAGATGAGTTATGGCCCTCTTCATTTTTTAAAATTATTTTTTATTTTTTTATTTTATTTTTTAAATTGAGTTGAAAATGGCTGCGATTTCAGCCGAAACGTCCTTATACCAGTTTTTTTTTGTGTGTTTTCCAGCATTTGTCCATTTAAAGAGGCAGTTTCCCTCTGAATTAATTACAATCTCTGATTTTAGGTAAAAAAATAAGAGACAAACATCGATGGACTTTCGTTCATGCTACCTCATTTTTGGATATGATTTATAACATATATATATGGCGTCGCTTCTTCATACATATATAGCTATCACTCGTTTAAATAACCATAATTTGTACATTGTCGATGCTGACTGGAAATCTGGGTCCAAAAAACGTTCGGTAAGACGTGGAGCCTCGACCAATCAGAATCGAGGATTCACAACTTCGGGTCGAGAACAACGGATCGTTCGTATACCGAACATTTTTCGGGCCCTGGTGATTTTTACGGCCATCATATACATCTGGCAACTGAGGCCGGGAGCAAGGGCGGAAGCTTTCACAAAAATAAACACCTTTAACGGCCGCAGAGCATGACGGGTTGAGCAAGTGGGGGGGGGGGGGGGGGGGGGGGGGGGTTTTAACGACGAGGATGAGCGGCTCTGTTTTATGAGAATCGACATGAGCTTGGGAACATGGGTTGACGGTTTGAGGGTTAATACGCGACACAGGAGACACACGGCAGCGTGACTTTGCTCACGCTCACGCTCAAAAGCTCAAAGCCCCGCGCCGCGACCATTATATCCACTATCTATACGAGTTCTATAAGACCGAGCGCCGTGCCGCGCCGCAACACGACGCGATGCTACACGCATTGCAAGCTCGGCTGTTTCACCTCATTCGTTCACGTCCGTCCGTCGAAGATTCGGTGGATAATCAGCGTCACCGCTTGTTCCGTCAGGAATATAGACCGTTTTAGTAGAGTAATATATCGTATCGATTGCCATCCGAGGACCTCTGGTTCCAAACAAACTCTGATTCAATGTATTTTTAGAGATAGGTAGCCCGTGGTTTTTCTGTTGTCTCTGGAGCATGTACACTGCAGTGGCGTAGTGTGCAATTTGGCGAAATTGCAGTTCGTCTATTTAAATACTTGAAAAATATCGAACAATTGGGTGTTCGGTGAACAACACCTTCGCATTCGACCTTTTAAAGAAGTTTAAATGGGCACAGTACAACGTTGCCAACTTGCACGCTACGCCACTGATGTATACTGGGGTCTGAGGCAGACCCAAAAAAATATAAACCGTGAATGTACCTACACTAAAAAAAGAGGAAGGGTAACTTTTACCCTCAGAAGGTTCTTACATTGTGAAGCAATTTTGATAGTTCTAATATTACAGATCGATGGTTGAATAATACAGGACTTTTGCCATTTTACCTGTCATGGGTTTAACATTCACAATATTATAGATGGCTATTTTTATTTTATAGCAGTCTACCATGCTTCGCACGGCGCAGAACCGAAATCCGTCGGATCGCGCTTGGAATGTAATGAATCGTTTTAATTCGTAATGGGCCAAGTCCGAGTGTACTCGTTTTTTCCCTCTCTATTTCACATTCTTAATTCCATCTATGATTCTGATTATACGTCATTTTGGATGTAGTCAAAAATCACTTTAATGATAAGTTTTCCTTGGGCGCCTTCAATTCATCGTATAGGCAATTTTAACTCCCCCGAGTACGAACAGTTAACTACTTTCCCAATGTAAGCGAAAGAGTGGCGTTCTTTTAAACTAATCTGGTCTGTAAAGGGGTAGAGGTAGTTTCAGAAGTGTAGGCGCACCTAGACCGATAATCTTTGGCAAATTTTCAATTTTCATTCCTTCAAATCAAAACAAAACTTGCCTCCAACTTTAAACTTTTGATTTAAAAGCGTTTCTCAGTGAATAGCCAACACTCAAATTCATTTTAATTAATTAATTTTTTTTTTTACATGTCTTCAACAATGTAAAAAAAAAAAAAGGAATTGGGGGGGGGGGGGTTGGACTCCCCCAAAATAATTGTCATCCATATTTATGAAGATTAATCCAAACAGCAACTTTTTATCTCTACTCGTTCGAAAGTTCGGCACGGGGGGGGAGGGGGGGCACGCCCGTTTTCGGGAGGGGGGAGGGGGGATAGGACTACAAAAAAAAAACCTCCGGAATAATGAAGATTGGTCAAAACTGAAACTTTTATCTCAACTCGTTCAAAAGTTAGACGGAAGGGGCACGGGTGAATGGGATGGGGGGGGGGGGGGGGCTGGACTCCCCCAAAATAATTATCATCCATATTTATGAAGATTAATCCAAACAGCAACCTTTTATCTCAACTCGTTCAAAAGTTCGGCGGGGGGGGGACGCCCGTTTTTGGGGGGGGGAGGGGGGATAGGACAAAAACAAAAACCTCCGGAATAATGAATATGGTCAAAACTGCAACTTTTATCTCAACTCGTTCAAAAGTTAGACGGGCGGGGGGGGAGGGGGCACGGGGGAGTGGGTAGGGGGGCACGGGGGAATGGGGGGGGACTCCCCCAAAATAATTGCCATCCATATTTATGAAGATTAATCCAAACAGCAACTTTTTATCTCAACTCGTTCAAAAGTTCGGCGCGGGAAGGGGAGGGGGGCACGCCCGTTTTTGGGAGAGGGGAGGGGGGATAGGACTAAAAAAAAAAACATGAATTAATGAATATTCGTCAAAACTGATGGAAGGGGAACGGGGGAATTGGGGGTAGTGGGGTTGCCCAAAATAGTTGTCATCCATATTTATGAAACTTAATCCAAAACGCAACTTTTTGTCTCAACTCAACACAAAAGACATAACAAAGTTAACTCGACATCAAATAAAAAAAAATAAAAATAAAAAAAAAAAAAAAAAAAAAAAAAAAAAAAAAAAAAAAAAAAAAAAAAAAAATATGCCAATCGGAGATAACAGGAGTTTCGTTACACCCTGTACAATCAAGACACGCGACTTTCGTTACACCCTGTATAGTCAAAGAAGTCGCAACTCGTTACATACCATCCTTCGCGCAACTAAAAAAAATAAAAAAAAAAAGCAAAAATTAACACGCCAATCGGAAATAATCGCCGGATCAGCTGACGAAAAGAGGAAGAAGAGGATATCAAATCTGACACCGAAATGACGCAATACCTATCTGCTTCTCGCTCGCACTCTCTCTCGCACCCGTTGTCCTTACGGGAAAAACGCGACTTTCGGACCGCGATAACTCGGCCGGGGACCGGCGGATCGCGGAAAGCTTTCTTAGCTGACCTGAATCCGCGGGGGCGGAGGTCCACCGAAAATCTCGTCCCGATCGGTCCGGTCAGATCGGAGATACGCTGATGAATGAAAACGAGTCAGTGAGTGTGTCCCCCTTACGCTTTTATATACGGGTGTCCGGTAAGTCCGGAACGGCTGCGCCATTTCTTTATTTACGCAGATAAAAAAACCAAACTTTGGGAATGTTCCTAGATAAATAAAAACTACTTTTGGGGGGGTCAAAATTTGGTCGCCCCTCCCGGGGGGCGGGGGCGCCCCTAACTTTTTTTTTCAAATGGCAACCCCTATCTTGTGATACCTCATTCGAAACAGGGTAAAAAACTGAGCATTTTGGCGCAAACCGCATGTCGATATCTCTTTTAGTATTCGAGATATCGAACTTCAAAATCTATGGAAACCCATTTAAAAAAATCATAACTCTTATTCAGAAAGTCGCTATTTAAAAAACTAGGGGTCTAAACTACTCTACATAACAAGCTCTTTCCAGGGAAAAACACCTCTGCCCAAAAAAATTAACTTACAGTTATTGTTTTTTTTCCCGCCAACATTTTTTAAAACATTTTGGCGGGAAAAAAAAACAATAACTGTAAGTTAATTTTTTGGGGCAGAGGTGTTTTCCCTGGAAAGAGCTTGTTATGTAGAGTAGTTTAGACCCCTAGTTTTTTAAATAGCGACTTTCTGAATAAGAGTTATGATTTTTTTAAAATGGGTTTCCATAGATTTTGAAGTTCGATATCTCGAATACTAAAAGAGATATCGACATGCGGTTTGCGCCAAAATACTCAGTTTTTTACCTTGTTTCGAATGAGGTATCACAAGATAGGGGTTGCCATTTAAAAAAAAAAGTTAGGGGCGCCCCCGCCCCCCCGGGGGGGCGCCCAAAAATTTTTGACCCCCCAAAAAGTAGTTTTTTTTTCTAGGAACTTTCCCAAAGTTTGGTTTTTTTATCTGCGAAAATAAAGAAATGGCGCAGCCTTTCCCGGGACTTACCGGACCCCCTGTATTAGACTAGCATATTGCCCGTCGGGCTACCGACGGGTACTGTGGTTTTTTTTTTTACTCGTTTTTGTTTTTTCTATTTTTTGTGGTGTTTCAATATTTTTTTTAAGTTTTTTTGTTTTTTTTTTTTTTTTGATCCTGTCAGTGGTGTAGCGCCCAAATTTTAGCAACGTTGCAGCTCTTCTATTCAAATTTGTGAAAAAGTTCGGAGTACACAGAGTGGCGCAAAAGTCCGTTCTCCCCCTTTTACTATCTTTTTTATTGTCAAAGGTAGATTTTCAAAGATGGATATCTCGAATTCGAAAAATGCTATTGACCTTTGGTTTGCGCCAAAATTATCTTTTTTTTACGCTGTTTTATCGACGTATCACTCGATAGGGTCCGTCTTTAGGAATTTTGAGACAGCCCCCCTGGGAGCGTAAAAACGTTAGAAATTTTGAGGCTGTAAAATGAAGTTTTGAATACATTTATGCCACAGCAGTATTTTTCAGGAAAGTACTTGTTTTTTAGAGTATTTTAGATTACTGTTTTTTTAAATTTCCGACTTTTACATAGGAGTAATGATATTTTGAAAATGGGTCCAAATCGAACTTGACTTCAATAAATCGAAAAAAAAAAACGATATTGACCTCCGGTTTGCGCCAAAATTCTTAGAATTTAATGTTTTTTTGAATTAGCTATCGCAAGACAGGGGTAGCCATTTGAAAATTTTGAGTTGGGGGCCTTTCCCCCCTAAGGGAAGTGATTTTGGAAATGTTGACCCCCTCACGCGAAAGCTCTCAAATTATGGAAGACCCCAAAGTTTCAATTTTCATCTGCAGCCGTTAAAAAAATAAAAGGGGGGGGCGGACATTTGCGCCACCCTGTAGATTTTTTAGTAGAGCGATATACCGTATCGATTGCTGCCCGAGGGCCTCTGGTTCCAAACAAACTCTGGTTCAATGTATTTCCCCATAAGCGAATTTTTGAAGGGAAAATTTTAGGGTATTAAATCAAACAATTAATGCGACCTTTTGCGATTATGAATTCTACGTCCTTGAAAATGCTTAATTATGCCGGGTTTCCCTTGATATAACTGCCGAAATTAATAAGATATTACAGATTAAATTTTGCATTTGTAGGTTAGAATCGCCCGAAATCCCGCAATTTCCCACAACAACAACAATAACATTTGGGTGATTTCAACCTCCAAACGCATCGTTTAATCTGAAATTTCTTGTTGATTTTGGCAGTTTCACGGGGGAACCAGGCAAAATTAAGCATTTTCGAGGACGTAGAATTCATAATCGCAAAAAGGTCGATTAATTGTTTGATTTAATAGTCTACATTTCCGTTCAAAAATCCGCTTATGGGGAAAATGCATTGAATCAGAGTCTGTTGGAGCCAGAGGCCCTCGGACGGCAATCGATACGGTATATCACTCTACTAAAACAGTATATTGGTTGTTCGGTGAACACTTCCTCATTCGATATTTTACAATCGTTTAATTGGACAGAGTAGAACGTTCCCAAATTGCACGCTATGTCACTGTTTTTTTGTGTACACAACACATTTTACTTACTTCTTTTATTACTTCTCCGTTAGTAGAGGAAAAGGGAAATTTTTTTAAGTGAGGAGTAATATAACGTTTTGTGTTGGACTAACATTTTACTCATGATCGTACGCAGTCCAAGATAACCGTAATTTCAAAAGTTGCACAGGAATACTTATTGACATTTTTGTTTCCGTATTTGGCCGAATAATGCTGTAGGTAGTTTAGCTTTTTTTTTTGGCCGAAGGTTAGTATCGAGTTTATTTTTCTTTCCCTTTGATGTAATTTTGATTGCAGTTTGTCGCGTGCATTTTAGCAACATTTTATTTCGTACCGTTATACTTGCGTAGAAGGTCGAATCAGGGGCGAAGCCAGCATTTGGGCAGCTGTGGATTCTACCCATTTAAAGTATGAGAAACAATAGATTAGATATTGGGCCATGTCCTCCTCAACAATCGATTTATTCTCATACATTCAAATGGGAAGCATCCACAGTTGCCAAATTGCTGGCTCCGCCCATGGGTCGAATTTTTGGATTTTTTATAGTACATCCTCGGCATAGGGGGAAAATGGGGGGGGGGGGGGGCTGGAGGGGGCTAAGCCCCCCCAGAGGTCTGCCAAGCCCCCCCCCCCCAGAAACTTTTGGAAAAAAAAAAAACGTTTACCCACAACAACAACAAAATATATTACAGTATATGATTTTTATCATTTAATTTTCTGATTGCCAAATTGTTTCGCACCCCAGCTAATAGCTATATGAGTACAATTTATTTAATATCTTAACTTAGGTGTGTATGAGGTACTTAAAACCGACAAAAGAATGTCAGATGTCGCCTTATATTTTGGTTTAAGTGACTACCTGCGATACCTATCACAGTAAAAAGCATCGCATGGGCCTACTAAAGTCAAAATCCAGGACGTTATCTGACATTATTTAATTCGTCGACTGTAACTGTAAGTACATCATACACCTAAGTAAGTTGGGGGTGGGGGGTCATGGTATACCCCTCTTGGAGGGGGGGCGGTCTTGAGGTGTCTCTAAGATCCCTTGGAACTCACCCCCCCCAGAAAAAATTCCTAGTTCCGCCTATGCTCCTTGGATACGAACATATACATATACCTAAGCTTAAAAGGGACAAAGTGCAGCATTGGCAGAATGCAAGTGACGCTGCGGCGACTGATTGATCTTCCCACGCGCCATAATTACACGTTTAAAGAAAATGAAAGGTTAAAAATTGTATGTTTTGCATTGATTCCTATGAGCAACTCTAAAACAGCTGATGATACATGATACATGTAAAAAGTAATCGGAAGGCATTCGAACTGGTAACAATATCATTGCTAAGATGTGAGTAATGATTGACGTTGCCAAGCAACATGCTTTTCCCAAATTTATCGTATACATCAGAACCCGAGCTAAGGAGAGTATCCATCAATCTGCGAAGGATAAATAAAAAAAAATCCCTACCCTCGCAGAATTTTCCCCTGCGTTAGTAAGTAAAATATTTTTGCGCACGGCGCACTCCTAAAAGAATCCATGAATATACCTCTTAGAGAAACTTAAAGTCCCAAAAGTTGGCAAAAACCCCTAAAAAATGAAACTACCCCTCAAGGGGATGTTATTCAAACCCATAGGGGACCGTGCCCAAAAAAAAAAATTTGGGGGGGGGGCTAAAAAGTGATGCCCCCCTTTTTTTTTTTTTTTTTGATTTCAAGTCTCAAATGATGACTTTTTCCCGTTTTTTACCCCCTCCACCCAAAAAAAGTGGGGGGACTACGGCTCCCCTAGCCCCTGATACGGTCCGCCTATGTTCAAACCGCTTGAAAAAAAAAAACCTCCACCCGCATCGTTAGGAGAAACAACACGCGAAAAACCAGAACTTTCGGCCTTCGCACTTTCTAGGCTCCGAGGCCACTCCGCGAGAATCGAACAGCCCCAGTATAAAGGGTAGTTCAAAATTTGAAGCGCTGCACGTGGATTCGTTCTGCTACGCCTACTGAAGAGTTCTGCACGAACTCAATTTCAACGCGGCTGTCGCCGTTTTTTTTCGAAAACCCCACCGACCTGATTTCGGGAATAAACCCCCCCCCCCCCCCCGAGGGGTAGTTTTAACGATGGGACAGGTTCGGATGTGCAAAGATCGATTCGTGCATATCAGAGTGACTCCGGGTGCGTTATTAAGTAGTCAGCAAAGTCGTAGATTCCTAGATAAGATTCGTCCGATGAGAAAACCCCCCCTAACGGGGGTAGAAAAAAAAAATCGGGGGCGAAGAGCGAAGTCGCACGACCACCCCCGACCCGGGGCACGATCATCAATCAAAATTTCGCCACCCCCAAATGATCCCGTGCCCGAAATAATCGGTAAAACCGATGCTTCCAAAAAAACACCCTTAGCGGGGGATGATATTCGAGCCACGCGAATTCGAGTGGAAACCTCCACGCGCGGAGTCCGAGGCTACACCCTCGTGCGAAGTCTCGATCACCATGGACACCGTCTCCGACCACCGGTTCCGCAATCCAAAACAACCCCTCCCGGAAGGTAAATCGCCGCGAGGGGTTGTTTTTAAGATCTGGTCGGTCCGGATGAGCGCGATCGTTTTCGAGGACGGAAAAGCATATCATCGTGACTCCGGTTGTCGTATTAAGTCGTCAGCGAAGCCGTAGAATCCGAGATAAGATTCCGCCCAGTAAGAAAAACCACCCCAACAGGGGGTAGAATGTGAATCGGGGGGGTGAGCGAAGTCTCACGGACACCCCCCCCCGGAGCACGATCCTCACAGAAAAATTTTGGCGCTCAAAGTGATGCGGTGCCCGAAATAATCGGTAAAAAACCCTTTCAGAAAACCCCCTTAGCGGGGGGTGATATTCGCGGCGCGCGAATTCGAGTGAAAAAGTCCACGCGCGGAGCCCGGGGCTACCCTCTTGCGAAGTGTCGATCGCCTGGGCAACGTCTTCGACCCCCCTTTCCGCGATCCAAAACAACCCATCTCGAAGGGTAGATCCCCCGTGAGGGGTGCTTTTAGGGTTTGGGGCGATCCGGATGAGCTGGATCGCTTTCGAGGACCGAGCAGCACGGGGGGCCCAAAAATTTTGAGGTCTCAGATACCATAGGGCCAAAAATGGGGTAAAAAACCGCGATAAAATCCACCCTCGGGAAGGGATGAAAAAAAAATGGGGAAAAGAAGCACTGTGTGCACACCGTTTGGTGGCGCAGGACCCGTTCGCGAAATTTCGAGGTCCCGCGTGCTTTAGTTCTCGAGATCATAGTAAAACGCGATTTCGACGATTCTCAGCGGTCGCCTTTTTTATATAAGTAACGATCCAAATCGCGACAAAGCATGGAAATTCAACGGTGAAATGTGCACTTCCATTTATTTTCAATGGCTTGAGTTGAACCCTCTCACACCTCAGTTTTTAATTTGCTTAATATCACTTTATTAGGCTTTCTATTAACCCCTACCTTTAGTGTTCTGTTTGACCACGTCGGTCATTTACGTTGTTTTCCCAAAAATTAAAGGATTCCAGTGGGCTTTGCGCCTGGTTTCTACTCACGTCTTCAAAAAAATAATGCTCGCGGTACGCTCTTTTTCAGTTTTCGAACCCCCAAAAGGCTCTGCCAAACAGAATATTTAAAAATAAGTAACGCAAAATTAAGCTAGCACAAATTTCATTTCATGTTTTATGACGTCTTTTTAAGAGCCTTTGAAGCATGTTGTAGACAAATTAAACACCACGGAAAAGAAATATTTAACTATACCCACTTCATTTGAGCGAGCGAATATTTTTAGTTAGTATAAACTGATAGCAAAAGAGTTCAATGTGATTCTGAGTGAAAGAGAGAAAGACGCGTTCTTATACCGACATATTTCAACTCCCATTTGCTCAACTTACGTGAACATTTTAGCTGGACTTAATTTTTTCCCTGTGAAAATGGAAGAAAAGTCCAGACTTTTTTAAACTTTGCTCTCCCTTTATTCAACACCCCGAGGTCCCCTTTAAAATTTGGGTTTCCATGTTCGATGAAGTTGTGCTGACTGGAGCGGAATTCTCCGATGCCTTAACGCGACGTTCCGTTTGCTACCCTTTTTTAATTTTGAGCATTCAACGTCAACCCCCCCCCCCCCTTTAATCACTTGAATCTTGAAATTTTGATAAACCTCTTCTCATGCAAGGACCAATCAAGATTGCAATCTTTTCGCGTTAATTTCTGCTCTTTTAAAACTATATACGGAGGATTTTGGGACGTCAGTATAATTTTCTTGAACATTTCTTTTTATCGAGTTGTATCCACAGGGCACACGGACAAAAACTTTTTCTTTGGAATGACGGAACGTATGTTTAAAAAATAAAATATAAATAAGATTTTTTTTTTTTTTTTTTTTTTTTTAAAAAAATGCCTCTAAAAATTTTCATTGACTTTTAAAGAAATTTTTTGGTGAATTATCAAAACGTTCGATTTGGGTCAATGATAAATTTTCGTAATTACAATTTAGGGAGTTTCTTTTCTATTTTTAGAATTATTCAGAGTCCCTGAGTAATTCCATGAAATAATTTTCTTTTAAATCAATATTTTACAAGAATTTTGGGCGTACATTTACTCTACAGCAGAGTTGGGCAAAGGGAATCGTAATCGTTTACACGATTACCGAGTAATCGTAATCGTCAAATCTTTGGATGGTAATTAAACCATTTTTCGCAGATAAATAGTAAAATCAAGGGTACTTTTGATTAGATTAATACTTCTGCAACTAATATGATGGGGGCTTGTAAAAAATCAGCCTTGATTACCATAAAATCACCCTCCGAAAAAACGACGATTACGATTACTTGGTAATCATGTAATCGATTACACCCCCATTTGCCCAACTCTGCTCTACAGAGTATGGACGAAAAATTGCATCGAAATGGGTTTTTTTGAGAAAAAAAAAAAATAGTGCATATGTGTTGGAGAGAACAATAATTATTCAAACACACTTTTAAGTTATAGCTTCGATTATAAAAGAATAAAAAATACTTGATCACCACTATTGTAATTGTTGTAAAAGATTCTATACAAATACTCTTGAATGCATTTTTTCTTTTTTTTTTCTGTACGCATGCTGCTCTTTGTTAGCTGAAATTCGTTGATTTTGAGCTCCCCAAAAATGCAGTCTTATGTGTATTGATAGGTCGTCGTGGCGAACCTGTTGTGAACTCGGGTCCTTATCTTTTCCTTCCATTCTTCTCTCAAGCGCAAGGGATAAAGTCTCAAAAGTGTCACACCCAAAAATGCAAAGTATAATAGAATGTAATTGTGAACCTTCCAAAGGACCGTTTGGAAAGAAGCGATAGTAAAAAAAAAAAAAAAAAAAAAAAAAAAAAAAAAAAAAAAAAACGCTAAATCAAGTCAATTTCGATTAGAAGCGTCGTGTTAGCGCATACGGGGTCACGCTGAGTACCAAACGGATTTGCTCAGTGTTTGCGTCGCGATCACGGTTGAGTCGGCCCTGCGATTTTCGTTACAAAAATAAATAGGGCCCGGGGCCCAAAGGTTGATAAGCTGACTTAGTACAAAAGTGCGTCGTGTGGGTTGCGTTTGTACGTCGTCACGGTGAAACTTTGATATGCGAAATTTCGAACTTTTGAATACATAGGACGTCGCACTTCCCCACTGGATTGACAGAGGTTTACAAGGTGGCCAGAAAAAATTTTTTAAACTCATTTTGTCCAAAGGCACAGCAGGACACGACATGTGATGGTTGTGATGCAGGGTCGTTTTTGGGGATTTTTTAAACGTGTCACACGAAGTATATGGCAAGCTTTAATCTCTTCGCTTTGCTGTATACAATGAATAATATAATACAGTGTAGGAGGCGCCTTCGGACGGTGGCCGTGTGTGTTTTGGAGATTTAGTTTTCAGGATATGAATCAAAAATTAAATGCTCGGGTCGTCTTGTGTATTTTCGAGAAATTTTTGAGTACGTACAATCATACACTCAGACACGTTTAAATTTTTATTTGGAGTCATTTGATGCCTTCACCGTTTTTATCTTGTTTTTTTTTTAGACTTTCACGTTGAGATATCACCGCTGACTTCAGTTGTCTTTGATGTGTCTTCGATGCGCACACACACACACACACACACACATACTTGTACAAGAATATACCTGGGGCCACCGGACCGGCCACATATATCTGGGGTCACGCGGAGATAGCAGCGAGAAAATGGTATACTAGCAGTAAAATATATGAGTATCTGGCCCTTTTTTCGAAAACACACCCAGATAAGAAAGTTATGTCAACACACAAAACTTTTATATGAGGGGTCAGGCCCCAAAACTATTCAGAAAAACTCGCGAGCCTAGATATGTGTCGATTTTCTTGTGTGTGTAACTGACACACATTTGCGATGTTGTCAATTGTTGTAAGGCCCCAGATCTACAGTAATAATCTTGTTAGCGCATACACACAATTTACATTTTATGGTCCTAATCCTATTTTCACGGTTTCAATAGGAGGGAGTCGAACACAATTGAGGCTAACCGCAAAGGCAGTGTCAAGGTTTATACTCTATTATATGATCCTCTCGATCTTTTAACTATTTTTAACAAATGCCGACTGTGGACAAAAAAAAACGGGGGGGGGGGGCTGAAGTGACCACTTTTTTTTCTTCTCTACTCAAGACTCTAGAGTCTACTGAAGAGAAAAGAGCAGTCGGGTAAGAAAGGTGAGGAGCCGATTTTTTTTTTAAAACGCGCGGCATTTAAGGCCTCCGAACACGAGCAAATCTTTTCTGTAATATTCAGAAAGGGACTAGAAATACGGAATCTGTATTGGAAATCAAACAGACATTCTAAATTCCCGTAAGTTGCGATTGTGATCGATTTTGTAAACCGCCGCGCCGCGGCAGCCGTCCTGGCATTTGAAACAATCATGGACTGCTCTGATGTTAAGGACTCTTACTAGACTGATATGACACGATCCATGCCAAAACATTTGACTTTAACTAGTTCTGACCTGTAGAAAATCTTACTCTTTGGATTTTCTATCCTCTCCTGCAGAAAATGCGAAATATTAATTGAATTTGCGTAAAATCTTGGCAAGTTATTAGAGAAAAATATGGATTTCAAAACTAGCGTACCGATGTACCAAGGTTATAGATTGAAGAGGTATGCTCATCTGACTTCGCGCCACGAAGTCAGTAGCGCGCAGTTCAAAATCCAGATCCAAGATGGTCGACAAAAGCAGAAAACATTGTATACTCTTTCCAGAAAACATCGGGCTATTTTCTGCTTTTCTAGAGAGGGAAGCCCAATGTTTTCTGGAAAGAGTATACAATGTTTTCTGCTTTTGTCGGCCATCTTGGATCTGGATTTTGAACTGCGCGCTACTGACTTCGTGGCGCGAAGTCAGATGAGCATACCTCTTTAATCTATAACCTTGCCGATGTACAGCAATTTTTACCTTGTTATAATCAAACGCATGGGAGAAATCACTGCAAAACATTAAGGAAGATGGCACTATTATCTGGTGATGAGTATATCGCGGAAATTATTTGTGTCGTAATGAGGACCTGCTTTGGAATGAGTTAGATGTATCGAACTGCACGAGCCGCTCTTTGCTATTTCATCATCACCAAAAATTTTTTGAAAAGGAAAATGGTTCTCTGAAAATCCTTTTCCTCTTCCATACTTATTATAAGAGCAGTAAGATTTTTGGTGGTCTGTTTTTAAGATAAAAGCTACTTATTCCATTGAAGGACCGATCCCCCAGTTTCCTGGGTAAATGGCATAGCTGTTCAGGAAAGAATTAGTTTTATGGAGAAAGAAATCAATTCCTTCACTTACAATCTTAAACACTTATAACATAATTATTCGCGTTGGCGGCTTTAGAGGAGGAGAGGGGGCTGATGTAAACTGAAGAAGTGGCTTGAATTGTTCTTGATGTTCACGCAAGAAATCAGTAGGTACCTACCTACTATTTCATTTCTCATACTGAGTACCGCTTTTCAACACGCGCACACGACCGCATAAGTTTTAAGCCCTTAATCGACTAGTAAACCCCCCCCCCCCCCAAAAGGTCATTACTTTCCAGGCCCCCCCCCATTTTGACCTCCAAAGCTGCCCATGATTATTGAAAACAACGCAGTAATAATTCGAAGAAATAAATAAATGTAACGACCTTTATTCGTGGTGATCTAGAACTGGAGTCGGAAAGCGAAGACTCTATTTGCAGCGCTGAGCAGAGAGAATTGCGAGCCCGCGATCAAGGAAAGCTGGAAAAGTTCTAAAACTAAAAGTTCTTTTTTTTTTACAACACGATTTAGACTTTTGACCATCGCTTTTTAGAGAGTATGCAAAAAAAAAATGGTGTTTTAAGTTTTTCCTTTCCAGGCTCAGGAGAAATCTGAGAAACAATATGAAATTCTTATTTTTCGAACAACTCTCGTAATTGCAATCTCGGCTTCACATAGTTACCTAACTAAGCTAATGTGGAGGTGGAGGTTAATTACGCGTTATTTTGTTGGGTCACCAATCGAGATCTGTCTAGTTAAGGCCATTTCTGGAAAAATACAGTGACTGGATAAACCACAGTGTGGCCATTTCGGTCGTCTTTCTGATTGGTCGGATTCCTTAAATCGCAAATTTGAGCATTTAGAAGTAGTTTCACGGTTTCATAGGGTTCTCGTACGCAAGTTAGACACGACTGAAGGCCTTTTGTCAAATTTGAAACATATTGGTTCGCAAAATTGAGAGAAATCAACGATTCCCCGTAACTGACCCCCCGCGGTTGCGCACCCAACTTAACACGGGCGCCATAGGGAGGAAGTGTGTTCCTAAGTTACTCGCAAAAAATATCGCAACCCCCCGCCCTAAAAATGGTCTGTACATGGATTAATGACTTTTTTCAGACGGGGGGTAGAGAAATCTTCATTCCGAAACCCAAGAAAAATCATACCCCCCATGCTGCCAATGCTAAAGTGGGTGCACTCTTGAGGGGTGGAGGGCAAATGGCCGCACTGTGGTTTATCTAGTCACTGTAGGGAAAAAAGAGCCCCGGGCGCCCTCTTCCTAAAAAATCTGCAGCATAGTGATTGAATAGAGACTTATGCCCGAAGAGTGTATACCTCCTTTTTTTTTATGGGCCCTTTTTCCGGAAAGGGTTTTCAATTACTTCATTTTGTTTTTTTCGTCTTTTTTACGTTTTCTTTCGTCTTGAAAAAGTTTGGAGACCTGGAGGTGATAAACATATAGCCATTTTTATTTATTTTATTTTTTTTCCAAGTCAGGAAGTGTGATCTGTAATCAATCCGCAACGATTACAAGACTTTTCGTATTTTTTTCCCCGCCACATTTAGTCTTTGAAAATGCCTCCAATCAGAGCTGCTGTTTTGCGTATAATTAATGGCATTTTTTTAAATTTACCGATGATTGCACCCGGGTTTAGAAAAAATTACGCAAGTCAGTTTGATTGTATGACTGTAACGCACGAAAATACTCTAATCTGTAATCTTTTCTCAAACGGTGGCTTCGTCGATGACTTTAAAAAAATTGCGGTTATTTTAATTAATTAACGGAGTTTCCGCCGATTGAGAAAAGAATACAGATCAGAGTTTTTCGTGCATTAATTACAGCCTCCCCTGAAATGAACTATGTGTAAACTTTTTTCAGCCGGTGGAATCATCAGTGAATTGAAAAAAGTTATTAATTATACGCAAAACGGCAAGAAATCAGTATACCTACTATTTTACTTCTCATACTTAATACACGGCTTTTCAAAGCGCGCACACAAGTGCATACGTTAAGCCCTTAATCGAACTAACCCCTCCCCCCCCCCAAAAAAAAATCATTACTTTCAAGCTTCCCCTTCTAATTTTAACCCCCAAAAACTGACCATTGATTAACATTTCAATATTTTTTGTCCCCTTTTATTTATCGTGAAATTTTGACTGCTTTGAATTCCCGGGGGGGTTCCCCTCTTCTCCCACCCCCCCCCCTACGGGCGCTCATGCATGCAATTCTTACTTTTTGAACAAATCTTGCAACTGCATTCTCGGCTTCCACGTTACCTAACTATAAGCTGATTTAAAGGTTAATTACGTTATTTTGTTGGGTCCCAAAACGAGATTTGTTCTGTTGAGGCCATTTCCGGAAAAAGAGCCCAGAAAAAAAACGGGTGTGCTCTTTCCCGAAAAATTAGCAGAGTATGATTGAATAGAGACTTATGTCTGAAGAGCGTATCTATTGTACCCTTTTTTATGGACCCTTTTTTCGGAAATGGTTTCAATTTTTTCATCTTTTCGCCGGAAAAAAGTTTGGAGACTAGGAGATGATATGCATACAGCCACCTTTATTTTTTTCTCTTTTTTTCAAGTCAGGACGTGCGAAATGCGTAATCAGCCCGCAACGGTCACATGACTTTTCGTCCTTTTTTTCTCCGCCACATTAAGTCCATGAAAATGCCTCCTATCAATTTTGGTCCTATTGAACAATTAGTCCTATCTTTCTTTTCGTCCTCGACTACGACGTCCGTGCTTTTGTAGTCCACGTTATATTACCTAAGTTTGGACCAAGTCTCCACTCTCCAGTCCTGCAATATTGGTCAAATTTTTTTTTGTCCCGATGAATTAGTCATTTCGTCCAATGCTCTTTTTCGTTCATTTTCGTCCATGCTGGTTTGTTGGTAAAATTTTAGAGAACTATAAACTTCAATTATCATAGAACGTTTTCAATTGGATCATATAATATTATTCAACTCAGCGAAGTGCTGTATGCATTATAAATAAGAAAAAAAAACCAATAATCTCAAAAATGTACAAGATTAGGAACAATATTACTTGAAAAATATATTGTCACACTACTTAAATATCTGAATTTACTAAGGTCATTAAAAACCTTCGGATTTTGAACATTCGGTTTGGAATGATTGTGGACGCTAAGTATTCCAAAAAAAACATACATTTTTCTAAACTTTTGTGAGGTTCCGGGTAAAAAAAGGGGGGTAGGCTTTTTAGGATCCATCTTTATCGGAAAAAAAGTTTTATTTTGGCCCTAAATATACGCTCCAGAAGTTCTGCACATGTGTTTTGAAACGACTAGCATATGTTTTAAGGGTTGGAGGAGACTTTAAACCCATTTAAACCACGAAAAAGATCGAAATATAGGGGAACGCACAGTGCACTCAATCGAATCGATAGTATACCTGGGTTTAAACGGAATAATTGCAACGTTACCAGATATCACGCACCAGTACTGAAGGATATCAATCTAGTTAAATGTTTGGGTTCATCTTAAAAGTCTGTTAAAACTTGTGTTATAATAACGACAAATTCCGCCGAAACTGATTCCTACGCATTCCAATCATTTTCTTTTGGGCCTATTTGGAATAATGCTGATTCTTCGTTTTATTAATTTACAGGGAAACGAACGAAACCGACCGAAAATGAGCATCGGGCAAAACGAACCTTTTTTTTTAGGACAAAACACAATTGGACTAAAATTACAGGACAACAGACATACTCTGTACGTCTGGACCTAATAATAATTGAACTAAAAAAAGTTATTCTTACTGATAGCTTCTCTGAGGTCAAAACTAGTATCGATAGACAAACTCTGAAATTGAGAAAGTCAAATTAGATAGTGATCTCCCATCTTTGTTTTTTGATCTTGCTTTCTCCTGTCATCTTTGCTCTTAAATGGCGGAGCTACGCAGGTGTCGCAGGTGTCATGGGGGATTTCTATCTATAATAATTTGTCACTCTTTCTACAGAAACACTCGGAGAAAAGCCTCAAATTTGATAGGAATCTCGCTGTAATTGATAAAGACAAAACTTGCGCTCGATTTTACGTTCTTCATCAGAAGACAGCACGTCTCGTGCTCTATTTCGATGCAGTTGCGGCCGAAAAACATTGGTCCTTTGCGGGTTTCTGGCGTTCGTTGATGCGCGAGGATTGCGAGGAAACATCACCTCACTGTTGGCAGCCTCAACGCCATTTTATTTACGGGCGCCCGCAAATACACATAGATGGCGCCCAAAAATTAGTCCATTTTGTGATGTTAAGTGGTCAAAGAGGTTTTACTGCCCGCAAACGAGGACCAACATGTTTTGGCCGCTACTGTGTCATTATCAATGATCAGTGGCGTACGCAGGATTTTTTTTGGGAAGGGCTTGAACTGATGAGCGTTTGACTGAAAGTTATTCCCCTCTTCCCCTCCACCCATAAAATCGGAGGTATGGGGGAGGGGGGTCTTTAGCCCCCTTAACCCCCCTTCCGTACTCCACTGTAAATGATAGTCTCCGATCCATTGATAATCGTCAAAGGTTTGCAAATCATCTAATTATGAAGGAGAATGGTGCGCACCAAGCACCGAAAGTTTACTTGGAGGCTCCTTTGAGGATGCAAAATTCACACATCTTATTTAACCAAATAATCCCTCAGCAACAGACCAAGATCGTCATTACAGGTGTGTATTACGAACCGTGCGGAGCACGGGTACGACATACCTGCTAGTTAGTAAGTAAATTTAGATTTTTTTTGGAATAACTATGCACACACTACCATTGCCTAGTGCCTGTTTCACTTGATGCTCACTCGGAATTGACCATAACAATAATTACTACACTGTTAGAAATAAATTTCCTTTGTGTTACTTGTGTAACTTTGTGTGATCAAAATTGTGTAAAACTTCTGTCAAACGTCTGTGTGACCTCGCACAGTTCATGATAAATTTTTACACAGTCACTCTCTAGGTATATCTTCACTCAATTTCAATTCATTACCACACGAGTTGAGTAAATGAATCAAGAATTTTCCTTGCCTCCACTTTCTGGCTGTTCATTACACAAGGCGTGGTGCAACAGTTTACAGATGGTGTGTAATGACACTGTTCTAACACAGAGAAAAATTTGATAACAACAAAATTGAGTAAAAATAGTTTTGTGGGTGTAAAATGCCACAACTCAGAGTATTTTTACAAACAGAATGATAGAATCCTAAATCACACAAGTGTGTACACACAAACGAAATTGAGTGCCAACGAAGTTAGTTTTGTGTAAACCTCATCAAATAATATAGGTTTTAAATTACACTTGCTGTAGTACACAACAACAACATTATCACTCAATTCACTCGAAAGCCTGCACGTCTTGTACTCATTTTGTGTATTTTACAGTGAGCAAACGATCGAATCGTGTGTTCGATTAGCTCAGTTGTGTAAACGACCAATCACTGAATGAGTGTGTAAAGTATCACGAATTTGATCCTGAACTGTGTGATCTTCGTTCGGTTCTTATTTCTGTGTTAAATTACGATTGAATGAAAAATCGAACAAAGTGGTCGATCTCCGAAGTTACCAGCGGGCTGATCCTTGCAATTTCCGACTTTTGGGGAGACTGGATAAGAATGGGAAGGGGTGATTGGCGGAGATAGGTCACGTGGTTGCCAAGTCTAATGAAAATACAGACTTTATCCAATTGGTTATCGGGCAGTCTAAGATCATCTGATGACCAATTAGATAAATTCTGTATCTTCATCAGACTTGGCAGCCACGTGACTCATCTCCGCCAACCACCCCTTTCCATTCCTATCTAGTCCATCCAAAAGTCGGGAATTTCAAGGATCGGCCCGCAGGCCAGTAATACAAACAATTTTGGTTCAGGCTTACTCAGTTTCACAAAATCAAATGGACGTGCTTCAGACACAAACTTTCCGTGTTCTAGACACGAACGTACACACCAGTACGGGAACGAGTTCTGAGCGCAATCTATTTAGGTTGAGTTTGCGTCTGAAACGTATCCCGTCGTGTCCAGAACCTAACATGTTTGTGCTCTGAGCACGTTACGTACTGGTGTGTATATAGATCGTGTCTGGAGCACATCCTTTTTTTTCTGTGTTTACGTCGCAAAGTCCAAAATATTCATATCCAAAAGTAAAAGTATAGAAAACAAAAACAACAAAAATCCTTGATTTGTTCTCTTCTTTTATAATCTGCATTTGAAAAAAACGACGCAACTGCCCTATATTGTGTGAATAAAAAGTCGAATTGGCCCATGAATTACCTTGGTGCTGTACACAATTATCCGCACAAACTGAATTCAGACTCACGCAAATTGGAGTATTTAAGTCTACAACATTTGTCGTTCTCTTTACTCGAACGCCGGTTCTTTCCTTCTCTCTTTGTTTTTTTTTTCGTAAAAGATCACCTTTATTGTTTGATGAATTAATTCAGTATCAAGGGCAATACATTACACAATTTCAGGAAAAACGGTGCCGAGTCTGAGTATGAGATTACAATGGTAATTTCTTTCTTCACTCACGTGTTCGTTCTCTGCTACTCCTCTTGAGTAATGTTGAGTGAAGACGCAAACGCATTGAGTTTCTTGTGTGAGCCTGAACACATTTTGTGTTAAGCTTTGCTGAAGCATTGTGTGAGATTCGTCGCCATCATGGTCGCCATGACAGCACACCTCTTCAGTCTTCAGTCGTTTCGTTGCTCTAGTCGTAAAAGGTCCGTGGGGTTTTTTCTCGCTTCTTTATGGTAACCGCGTCTTTGCTTTTTTTTTAAATTTTTTTCTCATTAGTAGAGCAAGGGAAAAAAAAGAATAGACAAATAATGCCACATCTCATCGGTCCGAATTCATCAAACAACAAATTTAGATGGGTTTGTACATAAGAGTGCCGTTGCTTGCTGCATATCGACTATACCGACCGATGTGACATTCGTCTATTTTTCCTTTCCCCGCAGCTCTAGTATCGTTAGTAACAGGATTTATCATCAAATTTTTAACTTTTACCTTCACAGTGGCTGTGTTAAGGGGCTGCTTTCCCCCTCTACTCTCGCGGTAACGAAACCCAACAGGTTTTCATAAACCCTTTACAAATAATAGTTACAAATAATGACGACGCCCTCCGTCACGCGTCTCGCGAGAGGAAAGAAATCATGATTTAAAACGACCTTACACTCAGTGAAAGTTTTCAACTCAAGTTCTAAGTGAAGTTAATACAAGTAATTTTGGTATTTCACGGTGATTAGGGCTTATATGGATTGTCATTAAGAGCATTTCTGACATGAGCTGTGGGGTTTACGAATTCGCGCGAAAATCAGCGTCCATTTTCAAAACAAGACGGAATGTTTCGTGTATTTGCAGTGATCCGAAGTTTTATTGTCTTGTCATTTTCAGAAACGCGTGTATCCTATCGTGTTTGTGTTTGTTTAGTCAAAGTTGTGCCTCTTTAAGTAGGTATAAGGGCCCCAATGCATCAACATAGATTGCAGAAATGGTGATTGTATAACCGTTTAAAATTTTCGCGTTTTCTTCTCGAGTCTTGTGCTCAAAAGTTAGTGAATGTTATGGGAAATTTTTATTCTGAGTTCCCTCAAGAAAGTGAATTAGTGAAGTAGTGGTGCTTTCACACATTTCCTGTACGTTAGGATACCTGTGTACCTAAATCTTTGTTATGATCATGTTTTGGTGAGTGTTTCCCCAGTAATCTGTTGTTTTCTTGTCTTGTTTTTTTTCGAAACTTGTGTATCTTATTTTGTTCGTGTTTTTTTAAATCAACAAAAATTCCACCTTCCTGCACGTATTTGATTTTATGTTTTTCTGCTTGATGAGTAATCACAGTATCATCGTGCTGAAAGTACACCCCGGGACGGGTGTGGCAACCATCCCAGATTAAGTTTGCGTTCAGAACCCGTCCCGGGATGTGCCTGCGAAGTACATCCCGGGACGGGTGTGGTAACCATCCCAGATGAGGGTCCCCTCGTAAGCTCGGGTCCTAAACCCCATTCCAGATCGCGCCCCGAATTCATCCTCAGAACAAGTTTAAAAGTTGTGCCAGTTTGTGCCCAGAGCACGTTTGGTACTGGTGTATACATATTGCCCATGCCGCTCGTGTTCTGGGCACAAACTTTTTATGTCTAGAGCGCGCCCCTTTTTTTCAGTGTACATAGATTAATTTTTTTTTCTTCTTTTCACGGAAAATTTTTTGAATACATTTTTTTTTTTCAATATCTTTGATAATTTTTTTAACATCCGATTTTTTTAAGTCAGCACCGAATGAGACCTTTATGAGGTGCGTCCTTATCTCTGAAAGACTATCTTTTTCATTAAATCTCGCTCCATTGTATTCCTAAAATTCATCAGAACTTCCTTCAAATTGATTTCAAGTTCAGCACTGAAGCACATGAAACCCAACATTTAGTCCATAAGTTAATTCATGCATCTACAGTTAAACGAATTTGACTTCATTTCTTATATGCTGAAAGAAATTCTAATGCAGTGGCGTCTCGTTCCGTATGGCAACGCTGCGACTTCTCCATTTACACCCACTAAATATATCTAACCTTCTTGATACATGTGCACCTTCTGAATTCGACCTCTTGGAAGAGTAAAAAGAAGTCTTTGGAAGAGTACAGATGGAGAATGTGCAGTGTTGCCGAACAGGGCGCAACGCGTTTAAAAATTTGTACGATTATTTCCGCGCTGCCAGGCAACGATGTAGGCCTAAAGTCTGTTCAGCGAGTTAAGAGCCATATGGGCTACCGAGCGAAAACGCATTATTCGACAACACTTCTGGGTATTTAAGAAAAATGTGAGACAAATTAAAAAGGTCTCTCACTGTCAGTTCCTTCAAAGGCGAGTTTGAATGATCCGTCCTCGGACCATCTTTTGTTCAACGGCTACTGCTAACTTCATTGTTTTGTAACGTTTTCTTTTAAAATTTTGTGTTCTATCCGAATTTTCTTTCCGGAAATTTAAAGACAAATTCTGACCACATATTCGATCTCAGCGCAATTTTTCCTTGTGATTGACTCCAAATTTCAAGCAAATAGCTCGAGATAGGTGAATGATGAGCTCAGGAAAATTCAGAGTTCACTCTGTTAATTCTGACAAACCCTTTGGGCCCATTTGCGTGAAATTTCGAGTCCATCTCAAGGAAAAGTTGCGCTAAGATCGAACATGTGGTCATAATTTTTCTTTAAATTCGCGGAAAGAAAATTCAGATAGAACACAGAATTTGAAAGAAAACGTTACAAAACAATGAAGTTAACGGTAGCAGTTGAACAAAAGATGGTCCAGGGACGGATCTTCCAAACTCGCCTCTGGAGGAACTGACAATAAGAGATCCTTTTTAATTTCCCTCACATCTTTCTTGAATGCCCAGCAGTGTTGTCAAATAATGCGTTTTCGCTCGGCAGCCCATGGCTCTTAACTCGCTGAACAGACTATAAAACTTAAAATATCACACGAATGCTGTGTACTTTGTGCTCAATTTTTGGTGAATATGGGAACTGGGTCAAATAGCGCACAAAATCTGTGTAAATATTTTTATTATAAATTTTGCCGTGCGTTTCAACACTAAATTGGTTAATATTATACCGTAATACAACAATATTTCAATACAACATTTGGAAGGTGAAGAACTCAGATAGTTGATTCTGTCACACCAAATCCGGTAAATCAACAACGAAATTGGTGTTCAACTGAGCACAATTTGAGTAGTGGTGAGCATGAAGGGTCGGTTTATTCACTCCGAATATCGAATACAAACTACACAAGGAGTGTGTAATAAAAAATATTGTGTAGAGAGGAACAAACAAAAAAAGACTCAGTTACACTGAAACTCGGTGATGAATTACTCCACTAGTGTTCAGTACAACAAACCGTGAAAAGCTCAGAACTCAGAAAACGTTTTGAGTCACACCAGATTTGATAACTTGAAACACAGGTGGTGAGGAACTGAACACGAGTTTCATTGATGAATAACACGAATACATAGTCTGAATACACCAAACTTCTGTGACGAGCCAGATAGTATGTGTAGAATGGGACATAACTTGAGTCGCCTAGAACTTTGAACACGGGATCAGTCACACCGAATTTAGCGAATTATGTACTCGGCTAAAGTGGAATGAAACAACATTAGATAAGAGAGGAACACGATATTTCAGAATTATCACAAGAAAGCACTCTAAATATGTTTGAAAATCAACTCAAGTCCGAGTGTTATGAAACATTTGTTGATTGAATTAGTGTTGAAAACGCACGGCATAAAAATGAACACAGAAAAATTAACACCGATTTTGTGCGAGATTTGACCCAGTTCCCATATTCACCGAAAAATTGTGTTAATTTTTCTGACAGTGTACGCATTAGCTCAATCTGTGTTTTTCGGGGTAGACAGCAACATATTGGGAAGCGTGAGCCCGCTTATGCACCCCTAAACATCCCTCCAACATACTTAGGTAAATATTGAAAAAAATTTAAGATTTTTCGAGAAGTTTGAAAAAATTTCAATTGCTTTAATTTCTTGCCGATGCTTGCTTTAATTCAGTGACCAATGGGGGTGAACAAAGTGGATGCGCTTCATCGCACGATTTTCGGATTTTCATATAAGCGAAGGATACGGGGTTCTATAGATATTGTTCGGCAAATTAGAGAGGGGCGTGGAAAAAAGTTAATACTCGTAGATACTAAAATGAGAGCTGATGCAAATATGAAAAACTGAACCTTCAAAAAGAGAGAACTTATATTTCAGATGCCAATGGTAAACTCATTAAGTACTTACACAGATTTATTAGTCATGAAGTCATGACTCAGTGGTGGATACAAGCAACCGGCCTATCTCATACCTATCGATTCATGGTGGACCTTCAATTTATTTTTTTATAAACGAGTTTTGTATTCTCATAAAACGCGGGTGTACGCGATGTAGTCATACTAGGAACGTATTGACGGTTTTAGTGCGGAGTCAACGGTTAGCCAACAACCACAACAATGCACTCATCGGTGGCAATCGGTTGTGATAAAACTCGCGTAGCGTTCCAAACTATCTCACTTACTCTCCCGTGACCCCTATGTATATCCATCTCTTTCTAGCTTCGAAATTCGTATACAGGACCTTGTTTTACGACATATTATTATCAAAATCACAATAAAATGCCTCGAGAAATTCATTTCTGCCATAAAATTTCACAAAATAAGTCTCTATTTACGATTTTTGAAATTAGAGTGTGATGGCAGTACAATGTGCATAGGGGTCACGTGAGAGCGAGAGAGACAAACTGGCTTTGTTTGGAACGCTCATCACCGGCAGTCGCCATTACTAAAACCCTCTACAGGAACCCATCATAAAGAAAATCTCTATTGCGGATTAAATCTGTAAATACTAGACATTCACAGATTTAATCCGAAGTAGAGATTTTCTTTATGATGGGTTCATATACGCTCCTATAGTATGACATCGTACACCCTCTTTTATGAGAGTACAAAATTCGTTTATAATAAAATGAAAGAGAAGATCCATCATGAATCGATAGATATGACATCAGTTAATTGTATTCACCACTGGGTCATGACTTCTACGTCGTGCCTTTGAAAAATCAATATCTCGAAAATGGAGCGATTTTCCACGAAGCGGTCTGGACTAACCAAAAGCGTATGCTTACAATTAGTAATACATACACTTCAAAAATATTTCGAATGAATCCGAGTTTATGAAGGATCTCACGAGACCTTGTAGTTAGACATTCTTCTGTCAGAATTCCGATGAAATTGGAGGCGCGGCCCCCCCTTGGACAAGTTTTTTTTGGCTCCATGCTCCTTAGGGCTCTTATTAGACATATGAGGACCCGAAAATGTGAACAACCGATTTTACAAGGCACATGACTGGTCCAGGAGAGATAAAACTCGTGGATTTTTGAGCATGCAGGAGCCATACCAACATCCGATCTGACCTTACCTTGAAAAATCGATACCTCGAGAAAGAATCGATGTACCGCAAAGCTGTTTCGACGATTTGAATGCGAAAGCTTTTTGATATTTACTGTGAAAATTTCGGATAGATCCAAGTTTATTAAAGGACCTTACGGGACATCTCGCGGCCGTAGTTAGACATTTTTCTGTCAAAATTTCTCTAGAATGGAAGGCGCGGCCCCCCTTGGACAAGTTTTTTTGGATCCATGTTCCTTTTAAGGCTCTTTTGGGACATTATGAGGACCCGGAAAAATTCTCCACAGATTTTAAAGGGCACATGACTGGTCCAAATGAAACGAAACTCGCGAATTTTGGTAGTCAGTGCTTGACAACATTACGCGGAGCGAGAGAGAAAAATCATTCACTGGTTTGAAAGAGATTCTAAAAATCTGGAGAGAAGACCAGAGTGGCGACGAGACCGTAACAGAGAAGCGAAAAGGGAAACGAGAAAGAACAGCAAAAGAGGGTTCAGAGCAAACAACAAAGGGTGTGAAATGGTTTCAAGGTCAGCGCAGTCTACGCTCCTTTAG